>AWUE01013866.1:0-30272 GCA_001974825.2 Corchorus olitorius | reverse complement strand
TTAAAATGGTAAATTAAAATATTTATAAAAATATTGAATTTAATTAATTAAAAATAGAGTTTTTAGTAGAATAATTGTAAAAGTCTATTTCTTAAAAAAGCTGTAAAATTTAAATAATGTCATTTAAGAAATATATTTTAAAAATTCTAATATATCTAAGTTTTTTAATTAAATTAGTAAATTGATAAAAATAAAATAGGTATAAGGATATTAGATTTAATTAAATAAAAATAGAGTTTTTAGTTTTTTTTGGTCAAAAAATATAGTTTTTAGTTGAGTAAAACTATAAAAATATATTTAAAAAATTCTAATATATATAATTTTTTTTAATTAAAATAGTAAAATGGTAAAAAAAATAGTTATAAGGATATTATATTTAATTAAATAAAAATAGAGTTTTTAGTTGAGTAAAACTATAAAAGTCTAAACAATGGCATTTAAGAAATATATTCGAAAAATAAGGGTATAATGGGCGATTCAAAAGTTTTACAAGAGTATGTACTTTTTAATATAGTATAGACTAGTTTTTTTGGCCCGCGCTTCGCTGCGGGATCGAAAATTTTATGAAGGAATCTTTGTGAAACTTTGTTAATCAAACATCTGGATAAAAAATAATAGTATGAAATTAAATAGATTATCAATCGAAATCACAAAATTTCAAAAGTATTTTTTAGAATTGAAACATGAAAATTAGCTTTTGAGTCTTTCATGAAAGTTGTAGATAATAAAATTACCTTTTAATAGAAACCTGAATTACCTTAATTCGACAAATAGAACAAAGAAAATAAAAAAAATGAAGCGTTAAATCGAATAAGATAGAATTTGTAAATGACTAAGTAACATAAAATAGAAAAGTATGAGGGTCATTTGATAACTAATTCAAATAAGAAAATGTTTCTTAATGGATATCTTGAAAGTTGAAACATAAAAATTCCCTTTCGAACCCTTAATGAAACTCGTAGATCAAATTAACTTTCGGGTTCTTCCTATGAGCCAACAAATCTCATTACAATTCAAATAAATCTCTATGCCCAAACATCTAAATGAGAATTCAACCCAAACTAGAAACAATACCATAAATAAACTACCTACCTACCCTTCTCTGGTTCCCGCACGTTAGTTTCTGGTATTACAGTCTCCTCATTTCCTTTTTGAACTGACTGTGACACTTCTGGTGAGTATACTCTGCCGCTTCTTTTCATTCTTCCAACGCCTGATGGTGTAACCACTCTGCAGTCATGAAAGTCGTAGATCATAAAGTAACCTTTTAACCGACACTTGAATATTTTAAATCGGACATGTGGATTGAAAATTATATGGTATTAAATAGACTAATAATTGAAACGACCAAATTTAGGAAGCATTCTTTTGAATTAAAACATAAAAATTTGCTTTTGAGTCCTTTATGAAAGTTGTAGATCATGAAATTACCTTTTAATAGACACATAAATCAACTTAATTGGACAGATAGAAAAAAAAAATCCTAAACGTTAGATTAAGATAGAAGTTGTAAAGGATTAAATAGTATAAAGTAAAAAAATATGAGGGTCATTTGATAAATAATCCAAATAAGAAAATGTTTGTTAATGGAGATCTTGAAGCATAAAAATTCTCTTTTGAACCCTTCATGAAACTCGTAGATCAAATTTAGCTTTCGCATCTTTCATGAAAGTCGTAAATCATGCAATAACCTTTTAACTGACACTTCAATAACTTCAATTGGACATGTGGACAACAAATTATACGATATTAAATTGACCGGCAATCAAAACCACAAAATTTCGGAAGCATTTTTGAAAATCAAAACATTAAAATTGCCTTTTGAGTTCTTCATGAAAATTGTAGATCATGAAATTACCTTTTAATAGACACTTGAATCACCTTAATCGGATAAATAGAAAAAAATACAAAAATAAAAGCCAACACGTCAAATCGTCCAACCTATAATTGCAAAGGACTAAATAGCATAAAGCATAAAAGTATAAGGATCATTAGATAAATAATCCAACAAAAAAATATTAGTTTATGGAGAATGGGACCCACAAATAGTAACTTTTTCACAAAGTTCCCAAAATACCCTCAATCATCAATCCAAATAACAAAAAAACCGAACATGAAAGTACCAAAATACCCCTACTCATTTGTTCTTCAAGTCATGAGAAGTTAAGGTTGGATTGGCTTTTATGTAATTTCATTTTCTCCTATTATTGTTTTTATAAATTCTTTTCTCCTATTAGCTTTCGGATCTTTCATGAAAGTCGTAAATCATGCAATAACCTTTTAACTGACACTTCAATAACTTCAATTGGACATGTGGACAAAAAATTATACGATATTAAATTGACCGGCAATCAAAACCACAAAATTTCGGAAGCATTTTTTAAAATCAAAACATTAAAATTGGCTTTTGAGTTCTTCATGAAAATTGTAGATCATGAAATTACCTTTTAATAGACACTTGAATCACCTTAATCGGATAAATAGAAAAAAAATACAAAAATAAAAGCCAACACGTCAAATCGTCCAACCTATAATTGCAAAGGACTAAATAGCATAAAGCATAAAAATATAAGGATCATTAGATAAATAATCCAACAAAAAAATATTAGTTTATGGAGAATGGGACCCACAAATAGTAACTTTTTCACAAAGTTCTCAAAATTCCCTCAATCATCAATCCAAATAACGAAAAAACCGAATATAGAAGTACCAAAATACCCCTACTCATTTGTTCTTCAACTTCAAGTCATGAGAAGTTAAGGTTGGATTGGTTTTAAGGTAATTTCACTTTTTCCTATTATTGTTTTTTATAATATGAATAAAAATTCTTTGCCCCATTTTTTGTGCCTTACTTGTGCCCCATCCATAAAAAATGACACTGTTAAATAGAGTTACATGAATTGAGTTCGATAGTGCATTAATGGCTTGTTTAAATAGAGTTAATCTTCTTGGGAGGCCAAAATCTAATCCTTCATCAACATAGATGCCTATGATAATGGGGGCTTTTGGAAAGATTTTGTTTTGGAGGAATGGTCCAGAGTCAAGGTCCATTGGGTCAGTTAGGGCTTATTTGAATTTCGTTCCCGAGTCTAGTGGTTTTAGGAACCTTAATTAACCCAAGTAGAGCAAGTTTGCATATGATTCTTCATGTCTTTTTGAATTGCTAGCCTTGTCTTTTTGGTCACTATTGCTAGTCTTGAAAATCTTGAGGAGTTTGTAAGCTAATAATTGATTGAATTTCCTAACCCTTCTTCATAGAACATAAATGCTCTTTCATGTCTCTTATGATTATTTGACACCAACCCTTAACCAAAAGACATCCTTGTTCCTTTTGCATGCAAATCAATTCACTTCAGTCTCGCAAGTCTATAAATTTTATACATATAGAAAGCATACATGACTGATAAAGTTGAATCTTAAAAGCACCTAATAGTAAATAAACCAAGCTTCAAGTTGAGTACCTAAAATTCCAACATCGTACCCAAGGATGAACCCACTTAGAATCACAATAGCCCAACATGTAACAATAGCCGAAGTTACTTGGAGAAACAAAAGTTTCAAATTCAACATCCCTCAGTTTTGACAATTATGTAAAAAGTAGGTTAAAAAGATTCCCTTTGAGGAAAACTTGGTTTATTTAAAGATTGAAAACTTGGTTTATTTATACCTTAGAAGCAATTATATGGAATTTTACCCATTGCCTTAATCATGCTACATATGCAAAAGGTTGGCTTTCAATAGTTTCCAATGGATTTAAAAAAAAAAAAGAAATTAAGAGAGAGTGAACAACCTTAGAACTAGAAGCACCAGTGACCACAGGGCCCTCCAAAACATCAATTGTCGAGTTATCTGTCGGTAAATGAATCTGTCTCATGGTTTCAAGAAGGTACTAATTAATTAGTTTAAATGGGGTCTGGCTCCCCTCCAGTGGGCATACTGTCCAGTGAAATCCAATATAGCCTTGGATGAATGTCACGTTATATATTTTTTTTAAGCGGTCTAGATTTGACGCTATTTTAAAACTCTATCAATCTTTATAACCACCGTTAATGGTTATTTATCTCCGTCAATGACCATTTAGATATATTTTTGTTTAACTTCTTTTTTATTTAAAGGGTACAATAAAATTAATTAACAGTTTACATTTTCTATTTCTCGGTCAAATAACCCTTAAATTCCAAATTAATAATTTTCGGTTGTTTTATTTTTGTTTGAGTCTACAGAAGCTTAACCCATAAATATTTTATATATATATAAAAAAAAACTCAAACACTTCTAAGCAATGTTTTCATACCCGCCCCGGCCCTTAGCCCGTTGAGGCCTCCGGGTACCGGGTCAACCGGCCGGGTCATAAGAAGGTTAATATATATTAGATTATTAATATTTTATATATAAATATTATATATGATGCAAATATAACACATAAAAGTTTTTGGTTTGGTGGTTAAAACAAGATTTTTTGCTTATTAAGTGTTGGGTGTTCGAATCCCATAGACAACAAATGTTTTTTCCAAAATTTTTCCCCATTAAAATCATAATAACCCGATCCAATTCGGTTCGGGTCCTGGTCAAACCGATTGTTGACCGAGTCTTGACTGGGCCAAATCTTCCCCGATTAACCCCCCTCCGGACCGGATAGGCCTCCAGGTCCCGGTTAAACCGATCCGACCGGCCGATCCGATCCGGGTTTGAAAACACTACTTCTAAGTTCCAACTCAGATCAATAATTAACCTGGGAAAATAACTCCTAAAAAAGGAAAAAAAGAGTATTGGAATAAGATAAAATAAAAGAAACAGGAAGGACAGTCTTCAATTGTATAACTTTTGGAGTTTTGGGCAAAACTTCTCATTATGAATTTAAATCAAACATCTGGACTGCACAATAGAGTTGAAAAAAGAATTATATACAAATCTTAAAAATTGTAAATCCAAGTTTAAATATAATTTCATATGCAATTTAAAGAATGGAGAGATCCATCAGATCTGCTTAAATCCTTTTTAATCAACAATTCTCAAGATTACCAAGATCAAAACTTCTTAACTTCAAAGAGAAAAATGTCAAAATATGAGGGGCGATGTAAGTATATTGTCTGAGAGATGATATATCAAAAAAATATGACGGAGAAAAACGAGAGAAAGAAAAGTTGATGTACCCAGAGATCGTCGTTGTCAGTGATGATGAGGGCAGGGAAGATGTTAAAATATTTTAAGAAACTAATCTCGAAAGAAAGCGATTAAGTAGAAACAATTGAAAATCAAAGACTTTTTTTTTGTCTTTGGCCAGTAAATTCTAACGATGTTAGCGTCAAGTCGTCAATTAACAAAGATTTTTTTGGCAGAGTGCTCAAAAATTTAGTAATATAATCACGACCGTTTAAAATAAAAAACATAACGTGGCATTCATCCAAGGCTATATTGGATTCCACTGGACAGTATGTTCACTGGAGGAAGCCGGACCCGTTTAAATGGGCTTATCATTAAACATGATTAAGCTGGAATAATTAATTGTAAGTTTGTCTCTCCTTTTAGCATCATCAATATCCTCAAACTCGTACATTAACAATTATGTCAACCTGAAAATGGTTTTAATTAAAAGAACTTTATTAAAACCTTGTAAAACACTAACAATTAAATGTACTAAAACAAACTTAATTAAAGTAAAATAATTTTAAAATAATTAAAACCTTAAATAAAAAAAATTTATAAAATTGCACAAACATTGCATGTAGGTTGCACTTTGGTCGCACATAAGTCCTCCACACCAAAATGTATACACTTTCAAGTATACACCAAAATGTAGCAGCAAACAACAATCAAACAGGGGAAAAATGTCATCCACATTCAAGTATACACCAAAATGTAGCAGCGGCAACCAATAATAAAAAAGCCAAAGCCACATAAAATTAACTCCAAAAAGAGGTCAAATTCTCAAGAAACAAGACAAAATTTTAAAGTACACAGCTTGTGTGAATTGCAGCTTCTTTGAATCTTTGTGTAGTACTAAGTACTAACCATCAGTTGCTTTGGAAAATCAATCTACGTACCAAATCCTATGCTCCTAACTCCGTGTCATTCTTATTACTAGTGGTGAATCTCTTCCAAAACCAATGCTTCTTCCATACCAACTTAGCATCTGGAATCTCAGTTGTTTCTGAAACTAAGTAATATATAGCCATCCATGATATTGAGAGACAAATGGCATGAACAATAAAAACCCATGCAGAATCGTAACCAACATATCAAAAACAAGTTTCCTTGTGAGATTAAGAAACTTAATAGCATGGTAAAACTTGTTGATAAAAATATACCAATAACGTGAGCTTCTGGGGGGAAAGTAGGACTCAACCAGCCTAAGGGTCCCAATATTAAGGAATAACTCATGCCATAAATGCTAGCTAAGACGATCACTCCAATTGCTGCCTTCTTTTCTAGAAGGTCATGTGGCTTCAAAGAGCGCATAACGACTCCAATTAACAGCTGCAGTCAATATAATAAGACAACCAATTATTCTTTTATATGTGTTTATTCTTGATTAAAAAATCAAATTGTGGTGAAATAATTTACCTCGGTGATAACCATGAATGCACAACCTACAACCAATGGAATTCTCCTGCCGAATCTAGAAATCAGGTGAGGAGAGAGTATGGTGCCAATTACACCTGCCACTACCACCATTGGAGCAAAATTTTGGACAATGGTTTACTAAAGCCGACAGACTCGAACAAAAGTCGTCCGAAAAAATAATCATTGTAGTTCCCCCCAATTGTTGAAAAAACAAAGGCATAAATGCAATTGTTAGAATTGGACGAGAGGACCGCTTTACAATGTTTTGGTACTTACCTTTTAGATTCCCCACCTGATCAAGGTCCACCAACAGTTTATCAAACTCACCACTAACATTCTCATCATCCCTGATTTTCCTAAGAACTTGCTTCCCTTTTGTCAAATTTCCACGTAAAACTACACTAGCAGAGGTGTCATCAATGAAAAATGAGGTGATGACCAAAAATAAGGATGGGACACTTAAAGATCCAATCAAAACATTCCACCCATAGCTATAACGGCTTGCAAAATAGTCTCTTAATAGGTTGGTCGTTAATGTCCTTAGGTTATTAGCAACTGAATGCTAAACCTCCATACAGTTAGAACCAACTTTGTCAGGATATTCCGTTATGTATAACTGCATGACCTAAAAAGTTGAGAAAATAATCAATTAGTTATACATATCTAAACAACATGTATATAGAAACTCAAATTTTAAATGAAATTGTTATATGTTTTACCTGACTACAAAAGGCAAAGCCAAGTCCAAGCACCACTTTCCCAACAATAATGATGATGATATTTAGGCCTGATTTGGCATTGCGTTTGGAGATTAAAAAGCTGCTTTTGAACCCAAACGTAATACCAAATAAATCCTGGTTTGTGTCAAAAGCTAATTTTGAACGCAAAAGCCAAGCCAACCCGAGAAGCTAATCCTTAGGTGCTTTTGGATATTAAATGACTAAAATCCTCTGATTATTTTTCTCTTTCCTTTTTAACTAGCATATCTTTTTTAGACATTTTATCCTTCAACCCCATTTTTTCACAGCAATACCAAACATTATTTACATTTTTCTACCGCAATTTAAAAAAACACTTCTCAAAAGCACTTTTCCCAAACCAAGCTTTTTCAAACTGCAACCTCAATACCAAACTAAGCCTTAGTGATATAGCATTAAGTATT
Source organism: Corchorus olitorius (assembly GCA_001974825.2). NCBI lineage: Eukaryota > Viridiplantae > Streptophyta > Magnoliopsida > Malvales > Malvaceae > Corchorus > Corchorus olitorius. The sequence continues at coordinate 22,546 of AWUE01013866.1, read as the reverse complement.
ACACCAATAAGCAAGAGGAAAGACCTTATTTGTAGGAGGGACCTTCTCCCCCATTTGGAGCTTAATGGAATTGACAGCACTCCACATATCACAACAACTAGGTATGCTGATGATTTTAACAGGAGGAGGTTTTGATCATTGAATTTGCAGAAATTGTTGTTGCGGAAAAGTCTCTTCTTGACAAATCTTACTCAAAAAATCATATGTATCCTTTTCTTTTCTTGAAATTATATTTGAATCAAGTTTTTTTTTCTTTTAGCTTTGCACCAATTATGGTGTGGATATGGTAGAAGGTGTTATCAAAGTGCGACTTACGTACAATATCTATGTGCAATGTCCGTGCAATTTTATAAATTTGTGCGCCGACACATGAATAACTTTCTTCAACTAGCATCTCCAACTGTAATAAGCATGTTAACCAAGAGGGCATCTTGCAAGAACAATTTTTGCAAGTTTAATGATCAAAGGCTTCTCCTGCTAATATCATCAGCATATGTTGAGTGATTACGATTGTATTTAGCTCCAAATGGGGAAGAAGGTCCCTTTTACGAATAGGGTCTTTCTTCTTAGTTATTGGTGTAGTACTTAATGTTATATCATGACATATCATCATCATGATCGTAAGAAGATATTGCTACATGCTTTACCGGCTGAAGCCATTTTCCCCTTTATGTGTACATAAAAGTATATATGATTCAATGTGATAGAGGATTTTATGTTGGCCTGGCAAACTATGTAAAATGCACTCATTTTTCTTCTCTAATCCATAACTGTATAAGACTTATAGATTTTGGCTCATGCACATATAAAAATGCTTCAAATGTACAATACATCATATGTTTAAGTCTCTATCACTCACCAGCTTTCAGATGCTGTTGGCCCTATGATTTTACATTTTTCCTCTATACTTCCTACAGATTTCCAGTAGGTTGATTTTAGCTTTATTTGAATCTTATTACTGAATTTTGCACCTTTGATGTCTGCTTTGTAGGATTGGGAGTGCAATATCTTGGCCAACAAGATTGGGAAGAAATAATAAATCAAATGAGTATTTTTTTTCATTCTTTTGATTATGTGTGTATCCTATATAAATAATCTAAAGGCAATTGTTTTTCACCTGATCATACAATTCGCAATTATGCTACAAAATGAAGAACAAAATTTGAAGTCCTAATCAATAGCAAATTTCACTTATAATCTATAATTGTTGAATTGTTCCGTAGGTCCCAAACTTATTAAGAAGTTTCATTTTGGTCTTTTCTTTGAAATTGATTTTACATTGTAAGTTACATGGTACATATGTTATCAGTTATCACTTAACTCTACAAACCTGAATTCGACTACAATATAATTAGACAACTTTGACCTTTTTTTGCAACTATTTTTTGGTTTTCAACATGTCACCATTAATGGCAACCAAGATGATGATAATCAAGCAATGCCATAAGCTTTCTGGAAGCACATACCCTGACAACTGCAATGGGCTAACCCCATAATCAAAATTCAATCATCAAAAAATTTCAGAATAATTTAGAAGGAAAGATGCATCAAAATATGTAAAACGTATAATGTTTCCCGATATATAGGACATAGTAATGAATTATACTTGGTTCTCAAAATATAAGTATAAGAGAATCATGGATTACAAATTATTGACTATGATCACCATTGTCTTTGCTATTTTACAGTCATGGAGTTTCAACAAAGGGCTTATCTAGAATAAGAGAAACAGTTGATAACAGAAGTCAAAATCATTATCCATTTCTAGCATCCACTTTCAAGTATACACCAAAATGAGCAGCAGCAGACAGACTCGAAAAAAAAGTCGTCCGAAAAAACATAATCATTGTAGTTCCGCCCAGTTGTTGAAAAAACAAACGTAGAAATACAATTGTTAAAATTGGACAAGAGGACCACTTTACAAGGTTTTGGTATTGACAATGTAGACTCACCACCTGATCAAGGTCCACCAACAGATACTCACCACTAACATTCTCATCACCCTTGATTTTCCAAAGAACTTGTTTCCCTTTTGTCAAATTTCCACGTAAAACTAAACTAGCAAGGGCGTCATCAATGAAAATGAGGCGATGACCAAAAATAAGGATGGGACACCTAAAGATCCAATCAAAACATTCCACCCATAGCTATAATGTCTTGCAAAATAGTCTGCTAATAGGTTGGTTGTTAATGTCCCTAGGTTATTAGCAACTGAATGCCAAACCTCCATACGGTTAGAAGCAACTTTGTCAGGATATTCTGTCATGTATAACGACATCATGACCTACAAAGTTGAGAAAATAATCAATTAGTTAGACATATTTGAACAACATGTATACAAAAACTCAAATTTTAAATGAAATTGTTATATATATTACCTGACTACAGCAGCCAAAGCCAAGTCCAAGCACCACTCTCCCAGCAATAATGATGATAATATTTAGTGATATAACATTAAGTATCACACCAATAAGCAAGAGGAAAGACCCTATTCGTAGGAGGGACCTTCTCCCCCATTTGGAGCTTAATGGAATTGACACCACTCCACATATCTTAGCAACTAGGTATGCTGATGATTTTAACATGAGAAGATTTTGATCATTGAATTTGCAGAAATTGTTGTTGCGGAAAAGTCTCTTCTTGACAAATCTGACTCAAAAAATCATATGTATTCTTTTCTTCTTTAAATTATATTTGAGTTAAGTTTTTTTCTTTTAGCTTTGAGTTAAATTATATTTGAGTTAAGTTTTTTTCTTTTAGCCCCTCATTTCATTATTCAACTTTTTTTTGTTTTTTATTTTCCAAGACCTAGCACCGTCCCTACCCCTCCCCACCACTACTCCTTCAGTTCCACTATCCCTCTTATCTTATTCGAAATTCTTGCAGTCCCTAAAATACTACCTGAAGGGAGAGAAAGCATTGAAGGTCATAAAAACTCAAAGTGAACCACTTTCTCTTCAAATATATAATAAGTGTTGTATTATTCTTGAATTAATTCATTATGGTTTTTATAATTTCTTAATATGGTAATTTTTTTGTTTGGTACTTGGGGCTGCTAGGAATCAAATCCTAGCCACTAGAAGCAAGGGTACAATACTCAACCACCAAACCAAATGCCTGATGACATAGTAACATATTGACTTATTACTTGAGAATTTATAATTTTTTATAATGATGAAATTTTAGAATTTATTGAATTTATGTGTTTGTCATGAAAACCATAGAATGGTTAAGAAATATTTTCCTAGTTTAGAAAATGAAGAAAATAGTATAAACTATTTGTCAATTCTTTTTTTTTTTTGAGCGGAAAAAACTGCATTCATTTCATCAAAAGAAAACGGTTACAAAACGTGTAGAGGTAATCCACACCAGGCTATATAAGACCCAACGCCACACTCTAGATGTGCTAAACTGTGGGCTAACATATTTCCCCCTCTATATACATGAACGAAAGAACAGTAACTGAAAAAAGAACTTAACCACCTAATTTTCTGAACTAAACAACCCCCCTCCCAAAGAACAGGAGCCCGATTACAAATTTCTCTAATTAAAAATAAAGAATCACTCTCCAACTCACAAGAGAATAAGGAAAATGATTGGGCTAATAGCAAACCAAAACGCACAGCGTAAGCTTCTGCAAATAAAGGGCTAGAAACATTATTGATTCTAGCGGTAGCAGACACCACTACTATCCCTTGTCTATCTCTTATCACCACCCCTAAGCCTGCTTCACCCTTCTCCACATTAAAAGAGGCCTCCGTATTTATCTTGAAATCAGCTATAATCGGCGGTATCCAGCTTGGAGCAGCAGTATGATGATGATCTCCTTTGTTGCCCCTACACCTTACTGCTTCCATCTCTCGAATCCCTCTTGCCTAGAAACATTATTGATTCTAGCGGTAGCAGACACCACTACTATCCCTTGTCTATCTCTTATCACCACCCCTAAGCCTGCTTCACCCTTCTCCACATTAAAAGAGGCGTTCGTATTTATCTTGAAATCAGCTATAATCGGCGGTACCCAGCTTGGAGCAGCAGTGTGATGATGATCTCCTTTGTTGCCCCTATACCTTACTACTTCCATCTCTAGAATTATTTGTCAATTCTAATCTATTCTATTTAGTTAGAAAATATACAAAATAAAGTAGAATATGAAATTAGTAATTTAATTCGTATATGAAATAATACGATTTTCTTTTTAATTTAGAATGTATTGAAAGTGGAAAATTGGAAACTTAATTATTAATTTAACTAGTTTTGGAGAAATTTTGAGGAAGCCAAACTTTGAGGGTACATCCCAAATCAATGATACATAAACTTGTGCAAAAGAGGCTTGTGTCGAAGTGAATTTAGGAGATCGTCTTAGGAGATCGTCTTTCAGGTCCCGGGATACGAAAAAAAAATATGGACTATCAGCCTAATGATAAAAATAAGATTTTATCCAATAAACCTGGAACTATATGTATATTAGTTTGCCCCACCTGACCCTAGAACTCTAAGCTAAGTACTTATCTAATGTAGGATTCACATCAACAAACTATGTAACAGTAAATCTTACTTTCTACAAAAAAAAAAACAGTAATTCTTACTCAATTCAACTCATTCCATTAAAACATAAGAATCAACAATGGATAGTGGTCGTTGTTAACATATTGCTAACTCTATATTTTTTTTGGCACTAATTGCTAACTCTATATTTTTTTTGGCGAAATTGCCAACTCTATATTTAAAAAAAAAACGTAGATGAAGTACGCATTAACTAATAATCTTACTACTATATAAAATCACGAACTCAAAAATTTTAATTGGGAAATTTCATAAATACCCTTAGTATTATAGTATAATAATATTTTAAACAGTATTCTTTTTAGTCATTGATTTTTTTTATTAATTATGGAAAGATATTATAAATTCAATATTTAACTTTTTAAAATTATGGAAAATATTAATAATCCATTTAATTGTAATTAATAATTATTTCTCATAATTATTCAGGCCTTTTTTTTTATAAATTCTTAATAACTTTGTAAAATAATTGGACTTAGATTATTATTGTATATTAATTACTTCTACCTTCCAAAACCAAAATTCCGGTTCACCTTTTTCTTTTCGCTATCGAATTCAAATAAGAACCATAGTTGCTCTGCTGCTTCCTTAATACAAGCATCTTCCGGTCAGAGCAGTCATGAAGTTAAGTAAGAAAAAACAACTTATCCTAGATTACTTCTCTCTTATTTATATATGATTCTTATTTATGTGTACTTAGTGTAAACTGACGGCTTTAAATTTGTGCAAGTGAATTTGCGTTGCTCAATAAAGTGTACGTATTGGTTCATATATTATATCAAGCGTCCACCGCAATAGCCACAAACCAACCTCCAGCCAAACTAAAAAAGAACAAAAAAAACAAAATCTACAAATTAAAGAATTAAACAAAAAAATCCGATGGCGAGCATTAGAGTATATATTCGGTCAAATAAATCAATACCACAATTATGGAACTTGATGGCTAATCTGACCCTAAGAGCATCGAAGGGGCAGGGCTATGAAGAATTCGTTGTGGAGAAACATGGAAATCATGGGCAGCCCAAGTTTATATTTCCCATTTCAAATTAGCAATAATTAGAAACTTTATTTATGCCTATTTCTAATATTATTGGCTTTTCTATTTAATTATATGTGGATCTCTCCTCTTATGATATAAATTATTAGAGTTTTGTTACATGACCAGAAAAACTAACCCGAAATTTGGTCCTCCATAACGTGTTGTTACACGATTGATCCAGCAGACTGGTCCCACCACTATTCAAGTGGGGTTTTGTTACAAAACATGGGATGACCCCACATGACACGTCATGTGGGACAAAATTCTGATCAATTTTTCTGATTGTTTAGAATTTTCCAAATTATTATTACATTATATATTCATATTCCCCTTAATCACCTAAAAATTATTAATTTTTTGGTATTGTATATATAATTTTTAATTAAAATTAATAAACATTTTAAAAGTATGTCTAAAAACTGCCACTTCTTTCAAATGCAAATAAACATATATATGATACTATATTCTTTTTAGTCATGAAGCTTTTTTTAATTATGGAAATTAGATATTATAAATCCATTAGAATTATAATGCTTTTCTTCCCATAATTATTTGAAATATTTTTTGTTTATGATTTATAATTATTTAATTAATTTGTTGGTGGTTATATTGAAAAATTTGATGAAATCACTAATTTATTGAACCAAATTTAAATTAAATTATAATTTCTTTAATCTTTAAGGAAAAATTATGTACCCTTTAAGAAAATAAATTATGCAATTTATGAAATCAAAATTACTACTACTAAGAAATTCAATAAGTCAAACACCAAAATTAGAAGGCTAAATGTTCAAATAAGGGTTCAATGTTTGCGAAAATGCTTAATTTAGGGCCTATCCTTTAAAAAAACTCAAATCAGAGACTAACATTGCAAAACCGGCTCAATTAAGGGCCTCCCATCAGTGTTAGGCCCAGATTAGAGCTCTTAATTAAGCCTATGAAATTGATGACAAGTCCTTGACTGAGCCAATTTCGTATCGCTGGGCCATGATTTGAGTTTTTTTAGCGGTGGACCCTAAATTGAGCATTTTCGCAAACGTTAGCCAAATTAGAAAGCATAACCTTTTAGAATTTCCCGAAACTTAAAAGCCTATATGGAATTGAAACATATTTTTTTAATGCTTTGAAGCGGTCGACAAAACCTGAAACTACGCTTTGGAAGCTTAGGAAGTGTATTCTGTGAAGTCTTAAAAAGGAGAGTTCTTCATTGGAAACTCATCAAAATTTCAAGGGAGTGCAATGAAAAAGCTAGCTTATTTGCAAAAGAGTGCGAAGAGGGAGTAATTTGCTTAATATATTCCATAATAGGTTTGCTTTATTTTCTAAAATGAGGGCTTTGGGTGTATGTTCTGAGGCTGATTTAAATACTTTAACTTAGGTGTCTTTTATGTTTTGTTGAGAATGTTTGCTGCAATGCAAGATAGTTATGCATTAGACCTTATTCGGGTTTTGTTGTTGTGATCTTTGCATCAATAAAATGTATATTTTGCTTTGCCTTTCAAGAAAAAAAATGGAATTGTCTATTATTATCTTCCCAATTTTTGTTTTTCCTATGGGTTTGTTCACTTTCACAAAAGTGAAGAAAAACGACCATAGCCATTTTTTTCCTTTACTTCTTCTTCTCTATTCTATGGCTCTTGATTTCTCTTCCTTGACGGCCACTTAAAGGACTAATGTCCAAATTGGGGCTAAATCTTTCCAAACGTGCTCAATTTGAGGCTAAACCTTTAAACAGGACCACATTGGGCCGAAACGTAAGCAATTTGCACCAAATTGGGCCTATTTTGGATAAGATTGTGGTGGTGAAACGCACGCGCCGTTACTACAAGTCCAAATTTCTGTCCAAAATTGACCCAATTTGGTGCAATTTGCTAACATTTAGGCCCAATTTGGTCATGTTTAAAGGTTTAAAATCAAATTGAATAAGATTGGAAATGTTTAGCCCCAATTTGGACATTAGGCCACCACTTAAATGTTGTGGAAGTTGCTATAGAACTACATAATGGAGCTTAAAGGTTACAACAAGTGAGAAGTTCTCCTCAACAACAGTTGACATAATCTTTTTCCCCCTTCAAAAATCATTGATAATAAAAAATACCATCATCTTTTTATAATTATAAAAGTATACTTGAATTTCAAGTATAACTAATTGACTAAAATAATTATGAAACTCTAACTTGATCATATAGCAAGACAATTAACCATCGGAATTGTGAAATTGGAAGTAAAACATAATAATTAAGAACTTGCAACAAAAATCTTGCATTATTGTTAATAGTAGCTGAAAAATATTAAATGCAAACTATCACTGACTTAATCCTAATTAAGATTATGAAAAATAGAGGGAGCTAATTAAAGCCCATCCCCATATTAAGATGAAAAATATGATTCAATTTAGGCAATAATTTATTAATTTTAAAAATATTTTTATATCTAAGTAACATGATACCTAATGGGATTGTTAGAGTGAAATCACGTTTTACCATCCCAAACCACAAAAAATGTGTTATGGATAGTTTCCTATAAGTTGTAAATAAAAGTCCTACTCCTTCTATTCCTATATATAACTCTATGATAACTGAAATCTTTAACCAAGAAAAATGGTTAAAAGTTCGTTATTTTTGAAAATTCTATACCATTTTTAAGGGTCTTACCAAAATACCCTTTCAACTTTTCAAACTTTTTATTCAGAAGGAAAAGATATTTTAATTCTATTGGTTAGGGTTAGAATTGGAATTAAAAATTTTCCAATTTCTTGATAAATGGTGATGACAAATAAAAAGGAACAGAGGGTGTGGACTTATGATAAGGAACAGAAAGAGTATTTAGTTTGCTATTTGGTACAATATCTCTATGTATATGCAGAGGGTCAAAGCAAGCTTATGACAAGTTAATGACTTGAATTATGAGAATATATTAGATTTTAGGGTAAAATATATATATATATATATATATATATACCCTGTGGTTTTATGATTCAATTTGGGCAATAATTTTTTTTTTAAAAAAAATAATATCTAAGTAACATGATGAAAAGTGATAACTATGATATTGTCGGAGTGGAACCACTCCCAAACCACAAAAAATGTGTTATGAATATTCCTATAAGTTGTAAACAAAAGTCTTATTTAGTTAGTTATTTGGTACATATATCTTTATTTATATGCATAGGGTCAAAGCAAGCTTATGATAAGTTAATGACTTTAATAATGAGGATTTTAGGGTAAATTATATCTCGTGGTTTTGAGTGAAACAAATATGCACTTGAGGTTTAAATTTTGACACTTTAACTATCATGTGCTTACTTTTTTTTTGGCAACAACTATCATGTGCATACTTTCCGTTACCAAATCATTGACACCGTTAATTTTAAAATTACTAAAATAACCTTTTTGTTCATCTTAGAAATACTAAAATTATTTTATGCTATATTATATATGTCTTTATATTTTTTAGCAACATATAGTTTACCAACTTGATGATTAGTAATTTATGCTGGTTTTGAACTTTATATATACAAATAGATGATCAAAATTATAAATATAGATGCTAATATACACGTGACTTGGTTAAGAAATGCATGTAGAGTTATTTGTTGGGCTAGAAAGAACAAAGGGAATGAAGGGAAATAACAATTAGATTAACAATTTTAGATATTTATATTCAATTAATTATATATCTTAGATTATTAATATATTATAGTACATATTTGTTAACTAATTACCTATAATTATAGTATTGGAATTTTTTTAAGAGTTGTATGAAGATTATCAAATTTAACCAAAAAAAAAGATTATCAAATTTACAATATTCAATTACTGAAATTGTTGGAACACTTTTATACTTTTTTTTATAACCTAAATACTAACTTTTTAGTAATATTGTAAATTTTATAACTCCATTCTTGAGGAAGTGGTTACCCAAATTGCTTATAATGAAAAGTTACTAATTTCGATAGTACACGTAACATTTTTAATAATCTGTCTATATAGCATTTTAAGTAACTAGTACTATATATTGATAACCTACATTATTCATGACATTATTACCAAAATTACTCAAGCTAAACGGTTAATAAATTAGTTGATAAATGTATAATTTTTTTAATTACATAGAAATGTTTTTTCATAACCTGTATTGTAAATTTGCTAACCTCTGTTATTGATGAAATGGTTACCCTAAATTATTTTCTCTCTTCACCCCAAAATAATTGTCCTGCATAGTTTTTTTAGTAAACAAGTATTGCACATTTAATAGCTTTCATTATTGATTAAATGGTAACCAAAATCATTTAAAATAATATTGCAATTACAATGACATAATTAAAAAAAAAACTTTCTACTTTCTTTTTTTTTGCGAAATAACTTATAAAGAATGTTTATTAAATTTGTTGGTAAATATATTATTGATGAAACAATTACAAAGTAACTTTCAATGGAAAGTTATTTAACTTTTTTGTGCACATATAACATTTTTAATAACTTATTTAGCTTTTTCAACACTGGGTGTTGTAAATTTGATAACTTTCATTAATAATGAAAGTAGTAATTAAATTTTTTTTTTTCAAAATAACTTATAAAGAATGTTTACTGAATTTGTTGGTAAATGTATAACTTATTGATAACTCGCCTAGCTTTTTCAATAATTCGATTTTGTAAATTTGATAGTCTCCATTATTTATTAAAAGGTCACCAAAATTAGTTATAATGACATGTTATTTAATTTGTTGGTACACGTATTAATTTTCTTGAAAACCAATATAGATTTGATCAAAAAAGAAAACCATTATAGATTTATTAGTAATATTAAATAATTTACTTAATGTCAAGTATAAAATTTTAAGCCCACGTGTGAAACACGTGGCAAATTACTAGTTTATCGTAAATGTCCAAGGAAATTCATAAGTGAGACTAAATAAAATTTTGAACAACTTTACGAGATATACATATAGTTTAACATATCTTCTCTGTTTGGCAAAGTGCATTACCTTGATTTCCCGATCAAATGCATTGTTTTCACCATCTAAAATTGGCCAAAGTAAGGACATGCTAGCTAGGGGATTAATTCAAGTATATTGCTATTGGTTTACTGACTTGTGCTTGCAGCTGAGCATGAAATTTCTTTGAATATTTAGAAAGATCAAATAATGAATAATTAAGAAAATTGGTCAGCAAATTTCAGACAATATATGTTTTGCCCAGATAATATGACTATATCTTGTTCGAGCCTAAAGAGTAATGAGAGTAACAAGAAGAATTTAGGGTAAAAGATGTATATTGATTCTGTATTGATTGAGAGCATATATAATACTGGTACAAGATATGATAAGATTACATTTGAAAGTATAAGATAAGTATTATAACTATACAAGTATTCAAACTTAGGTTAGGCTTATCTGATCATGTTGTTGGATTTGAATTTAGATTCAAATTCCCTCCTATACTCCCTCGCAAGATGGAGGTTCGGTCTGAAACTCCAATCTTGGAGATCAAGGTCTGCAAGCGTCCATGAGAAAGAGCTTTGGTTAATGCATCTGCCTGCTGAATTGAAGATGGAATGTGCTGGATTTGAAGTTGCCCTGCATTGATTTTTTCTCGAACAAACAAGTAATCGAGGGCCAGGTGTTTCATGCGAGAATGAAAAACTGGATTCACACAAGTATAAGTGGCACTCAAATTATCACACAAAATTGTTGGAGAAGACAATTTCTGGTTCAAGTGAAGCTCTGACAGTAAGGACTGAATCCATGTCACTTCACACACTGCAGCAGCAATTGCACGATACTCTGCCTCAGTCGAAGATCTTGCAATTGTGGTCTGTTTCTTAGAGCTCCATGAAATAGGTGTAGTTCCAAGCTTAATGACATAAGCACTTGTTGATCTTCTGTCATCTGGATCGCCAGCCCAATCAGAATCAGTGAAGACAGTGAGATCAAATCTTGTTTCTTTGTTGATTTGAAGACCATAGAATAGAGTTCCTTTTAGGTATCTTAGAACCCTTTTCAAAGCTGCAAGATGACTTTGTGTAGGCTTGTGCATGTATTGAGAAAGTTTGTTTACAGCATAAGAGATTTCAGGGCGTGTGAGACATAGATATTGAAGAGATCCAATAATCTTTCTGTACTCTTCTTCATCTGTTGCTGCAGTTCCATCATTGAGCTTCAAAGGAGTCGATGTGGAGAGTGGTGAATTTGCTGCTTTAGAACCAGACATATTAGTCCTTTCCAAGATCTCAGTTATGTATTTGTGTTGAAAGAGAATAAGCCCCTGTGAGTGATTCAAAACCTCGATGCCAAGAAAGAAACTGAGATTACCAAGATCTTTGAGAGAAAATGTAGCTGCAAGATCACTGATAAAGGAACGCAGAAATACCTTGTTGTTGCCTGTCAGAATTATATCATCCACATATATCAACATATAAGCAATTATATTGTCCTGTTTAAAAATAAACAGGGAGTGATCAGCTTTGGAATTTAGAAACCCATATTGCAGTAAATAGGTGCTCAAAGCTGAATACCAAGCCCTTGGAGCCTGTTTAAACCCATAAATCGCTTTCTTAAGTCTGCAGACATAACTTGGATGAACTTTGTCACGAAAAAGAGGAGGTTGAGTCATGTACACTTCCTCTTCAAGCTTGCCTTGAAGAAAAGCATTGTTAACATCAAACTGATGTAATGACCAACCATTAGACACTGCCAAGCACAAGATAATTCTCACAGTTACTGGCTTTACAACTGGACTGAAGGTTTCATTGTAGTCCAAACCAGGTCTTTGTGTAAAACCTATAGCCACAAGACGAGCCTTGTGTCTTGAAATGGAACCATCTGGGTTTCTTTTGATCCTGAAGACCCATTTACACCTCACAACAGTTCTGTTTGATGGTGTAGGTACCAATTCTCATGTTTGATTGTTATGAAGTGCCTTAAGTTCCCGTTGCATTGCTTGCTTCCACTCGGGATATTTAACTGCCATGGTGGCACTGGTGGGTTCAATTGAGCTAGGTAATGGATGTTTAGTGACTGCAAACAACTTCTTGGGTTTGAAGATGTTGTTTTGAGATCGCGTAACCATTTGATGTGTTCTCTGTGGCACAATATTAGTGGGAACAATAGCAGTGGTATGTGTAGGAGTACTTGAAGAGAGTTTTGTGTTTGTTACCTGTAAGGAAATGCTTGAAGTTGAGGATTACACTGCAGGAGGGGAGGATGATGAGCTTAGTTGCAGTTGTGGAGTGTTGCTTAAACCTGTAGGGACACTAGAGACTGCAGTTGTAACTGGAATGTTAGACAAAAAATCAAGTTGAGATAGTGTATCTGCAGGAGAAGAGATAGCTGAATTGATCTGTTGAAATGGAAACTGAGTTTCATCAAAGAGAACATGTCTGGAAGTGTAAATTCTCTGTGTTTTTGGATCCAAACAAAAATAGGCACTTTGATGTTTCGAATATCCAAGAAAAATGCAGGGTTTTGATTTTGGCTCGAGTTTATGTGTAGTGTAAGGTTTTAACCAAGGATAGCAAAGGCATCCAAAAGTTTTGAGTTTGGTGTAATTTGGAACTTGTGAAATAACAGTTCAAAAGGACTCTTTTGATTTAAAACTGGTGTTGGAAGTCTATTGAGTAAATAGACTGCAGTTGCAAATGCATATGGCCAGTAGTCAAGTGGCATGGAGGATTGGTGTAACAAGGTTTTACCGGTTTCAACAATGGTTCTGTGTCTCCTCTCAGCCACTGCATTATGCTCTGGCGTGTGAGGTGGAGTTTTGTGATGTTGAATGCCTTGATTTTCAAACAAATCCTTCAACTTTTCATACTCTCCCCCTGAATCTGAATACACTGTTAGAATAGGCACATTAAAGAATTTCTTAACAAGTTTCTTAAATTTGGCAAACACAAAATAAACTTCAGATTTTAGTTTAAGTGGAAAAAGCCATATATATTTTGTGTAATGATCAACAAAGGAAACATAGTACTTATAGCCTTGAACAGAAATCATTTTAGTTGGTCCCCAAACATCAGTGAAAATAATTTCAAGAGGACGAGTAGATGAAAGAGATGAAATGTCAAAAGGAAGCTTGTGCATCTTATTACAAAAACAGGAATTACACAAATTATTTGAAGGCTTGGTTGAACATGGAAGAGAAAAGGAATTAAGCAAAAACCTTAAAATTTTGGATGAAGGGTGCCCTAATCTTTGATGCCAGGTAGAAGAGCTTGTTCTTGTTCCTACATAAGCAAGTGCATTGCTGCTAAGAATTGGTTTGGTGGATTGCAGCTCATAAATACCATCCTTACTCCGGCCTCCTGCAAGTGGTTTCCTCGTTGGCAGATCCTTAACAAGATAAGAGGAAGGAAAAAATTCAACAGAAACTTGGTTAGTTCTGCAAAACTTAGAAACGGAACACAGATTTCGATTTACTTTAGGCACACATAACACATCATTTAATGTAAAAGAAGCAGTTTTAGTAGGAATTGAAGATGAACCAATATGTGAGATAGTTAAGCCACTACCATCGCCAATTACAAGCTCATCTGTGCCTGCATATTTGTCACTAAGATCAAGGTTCCTCAGATATGATGTTACATGATGCGAAGCACCAGTGTCCAGCAGCCAATTATTGGAAGGTTTAGATGAGGAAGTTGCAACATTAGCAGAAATATGTTGCTGCTTTGGTCGAATCTTATAGCATTCTTTTGCAATGTGTCCTATTTTGTCACAGAATTGACAAATTGGACGAGAGGAGCCATGTTTTTTCTGCACAAAATTGTCATTATTGGAATAATTCTTATTGAAAGAATTGAATTTACTGGCTTGCCTGCTTTTCTCATTGTTGTAAAACCTTCTAGCAACATTGGCAGTGTGCACATGAATTTCACTGGAGTTTTGTCTGGCTAGGAAACTCTCATAGTCTGTCATTTTATCCAGCAGTTCTTCAAACGATATTGGACTCTCTCTCGAGCCTTGATGCCAGCAGAAATTTCTCTGTACTCTGGTCCAATGCCATTAAGTAGATGAATAACCAATTCATCCTCGGTGACCGGCGAGAATTGATGAGTGCCAGTTCATCTGCAGTGTGGCGAATTAGTTGAAAGTAGTCTTGAATTGATTTGTTGCCTCGAGGTTGAAGCAACTTCTCTCGTAATTGCATCATACGAGATCTCGATCTGTTGGCATGCATATTCTGTATTTTTTGTCCATGCACTGTGAGAAGAAGTGCATGAAGCAAAGAATGGAATCACGGATTCTGTTGCAGAGGCGATCATTCCATGAAGTAAAAGTTGATCCTGTTGAACCCAATGTTCATACTCAGGATTTGAGACAGGGACTTGATCATTGTTCTTAGAGGGAATCTCAGAATTGGGGCATGGCTTGGAGCCATCGATGTATCCTAGCAACCTGTGGTCAATGAGCAGAGAGCTGAACTGCGCACGCCAGGAAGGAAAGTTGTGGGGAGCCAACTTGATCGGAAGCTGGGCTACAGCGTTTATGGTGATTAGGGGAGGTAAATTTGAAGTAGTCACAGTTGTGCTTGTGCTACCAAGAGCAGTGGGTGTAGTTGAGGAAGCAGTGGACATAATGATTGGATCGAAGATGAGAAGGAGGAGAAGGAGAAGAAAAAAAATTTTCCAGAAGCTCACTTAGAGTTTTCCGGCTCTTGATACCATAAAGAGTAATGAGAGTAACAAGAAGAATTCAGGGTAAAAGATGTATATTGATTCTGTATTGATTGAGAGCATATATAATGCTGGTACAAGATATGATAAGATTACATTTGAAAGTATAAGATAAGTATTATAACTATAAAGTATTCAAACTTAGGCTAGGCTTATCTGATGATGTTGTTGGATTTGAATTTAGATTCAAATTCTCTCCTATAGAGCCTATGTTTTAAGGTTAAAATTTATTTGTACTTTTGTGAAAAACACAGTCAAATAATTGAATGAAAGTAGTAACTATATTTACAAGCTCTGATTTCCATCCACAACGTGAATAATCATTTGTGTATTCTATGAAAAATGATTACATAGACGACGGGTTTCTTGGAAAATCAATGAATCCACAAAAGCAGGAACTTTATATAAACATCAAGAAGAATTTTATACATTTGAAGCAGAGGAGGATTGGATTCTACATTTGAACAAAAAACAAAATAATTGATTTAGTACTAGCTTTTCCATGGCCACTTATTGCTTTTCTCCTCTATCTCACTCACCCCGAAAACACGCTGCCACCAGCAGCAGACTCATCAGAAGATTGGTCACTGAACTAGGAGGGTTTCCATTGGCAGATTCAAGAAACTGGTGAAGGCGTAAAGTCAAGGGAAACCAAGTCATACTCCGACTCTGCCTCAAGTTTTTAAATCATCCTACTTCAATTAAAAGTAAAACACAAACATTGGCCATCAATAACCCGAATTTGTAGGTATAAGAAATGTCTGAAATCATCCTAATTCAATTTAAACTCAAAGTAGTAAACTTATTGGCCATCCATTATTCGAATTCGAATCCTTTCGGGCATAGGAAATGTTTTCACCTCCTTATAAATAGAGTCCACCCACCTAAATTGTTCTTCACAAATCAATTAAGTACCATTTTTCTCATTCTTTTGCAAACTGCAGTCGATCTTTTTGCTCTCTCTTATAGCGTAATTGGTGTGACGATGGCTTCAACTAAGACAACGATATTGGCTTTT
Organism: Corchorus olitorius; assembly: GCA_001974825.2. Classification (NCBI taxonomy): domain Eukaryota; kingdom Viridiplantae; phylum Streptophyta; class Magnoliopsida; order Malvales; family Malvaceae; genus Corchorus; species Corchorus olitorius. Next base: position 6,251 of record AWUE01013866.1, on the reverse strand, counting down.
CTTCTGACGATGCTGACTTTGGTTGGGTTCTCTCTGGGTGCGGTTCACAAGGTGGGTGACTCAAGTGGGTGGACTATCGGAGACATCGACTACGCCCAGTGGGCTTCCACCACCACCTTCCATGTTGGCGACTCTCTTCGTAAGTTTAAGTTTCCCTCATTCCTTTAATTATTTGTTTTTGCTTGCTTCATGTTTTATGATGTTGATCACCTAATTAATCCCATGCAGTTTTCGAATACAACGGTGCATTCCATGACGTGGTGGAGGTGAGCCACGACGATTTCCAGTCATGCAAAGGAACATCCTGTTGAATTAATTTTAATTTAATTAGTTTGGCCCATATAACTTTGGGTTTTCCTTGTTATTAAGAGATTTTAATTGATGGAACTTAAAATCCTAGTTAGACAAGGCCTTAAAGAGGTCCATAAGGATTTAAGATCCTATTAGGGTTAGGACCTAAAGGGTTTATTATATAAAGGGATGAACCCTCTCCTTTCTCTTCATAACAAAAGAAAATACTTAACGGCTAGGGTTTTCTCATCCATCAGAGAAGCCATAAGAGTTGAAGGTAGAAAGGGGAAAATCATCTTGTTCAAGATTTTCTACACAAAGCTATGGACAAGAGGTAAGTTCTAACTTTCTTGTTTATAATTGTATGTGGTTGATTTATTCGGGATAAAAGATTCAATCATAAAAGCTATGTTCATATTTTCATGAAGGTTTAATTAGAAAATATGCTAACAATTGGTATCAAGAGCTTGGTTATAAGCCCGGAAAATTGCCATTAAAGTTAATCATATATATGGTGTTCTTCAAAGTCGTAAGAATACATTAAATTTAAAGTTTTATCGCTTCCGCTATATGCCTTGAATTCAATCGCATAATATCTGCTATTTACTTGTTTTGTCGTTCAAATAGATTGCATGAAATTCTTTGCCGACTTAAGGGTGCCAAGTAGATTTGGTTTTGAGATGGTTTAAACAAATCAATTTTGTAATTTTGCTCATCACGTGAATCGATTGCTTTGCATGATTATTATAGCATATATTATATGTTTCTGTTATGATGATTATTATAGTTATTACATATAATATATATTTAAGTATGTGATTGTTGCAGAATTTATTTGTATTTTTTAATCAAGTTTTGCTTGATGGATCATGCAAGTTATTAAGGAATTAGTAATTTATTGATTCATGAAACGATGATTTGTTCAACCTGATTTGGATTTTGCTTTGTTAACAACGCATAACAGAAAGCCATCATGTTAATTTGGCTAAAAGAATAGTTGGCATTTATGGCATATCTTGATTACTGTTGGAATTGATTTCCTTTGTTGATTAAAAGGACAATTACATGCATTGTTTTCCCATTAAGGATTATATTTGGGATATTAAAGATGTTTAATTATTTTCTCGTATCAAAGTATAATATTTTGGGATATTAAGAATGCATGATTAAGTGTTTAATGAAAGGAAAAACTAGTTAGTCACGAAAGTGGTCTAATTTGAAAAGAATTTAGACATTTAATTGTAATTTTCAATTGTTCATATTGATATAGAACAACAATTAAAGGATATGGGCGAGTGAAGTCAAACATTAAAGGCATTCCGTAGTTGGTTTTTAACCATTACAAAGTTGAAAAGGCATGGTTTGACTTATAAGAAAATTATTTTGTCAATTAATGTTCACAACACAAATGTCTATCGTATTGTGAGTCTGCTAGTCACCAAAGTGGCCTGACATGATAGTTTATATAGACATTAGTTGTAAATTCTCGATTGTTCATGTATTGATGCCATTAAAAGGGAATGAGCAATTGAGGTTCATTAATTATATTGCTAGGAGGTCACCCAAAGGTGGACCATTGCTTATGATTAGTGATAAATTAAATAGGCAAATTAACATACTTGGTGAATATGTTTGTACATCCAAAGGTGACATGCATATTTATTTGAGCATGATTAATTGTCTATTAAAGATTATATATTTGAATTGGCATCATAAAAGATTATGTGTTTGAGGTATCACCCAAAGGTGAACTTAAATGCATATTTAAAGTTAGTATTTGATTTGAATCTATTAAAGTTACTCAAAGCATAAAAGTGGTGAGCTTTGTTTGCAGCACAGAACAATATGTTCTATTTTGGTAATAGGGTTGTCAAGTTCAATTGACTGAATTACGAGGATTGGTCCGTACAGATCCAATTTTATCTGGGTATTATGGATTTGGACCTAGCCATAATGGATAAAATCTAGTAGCCATTACGGAGGACACTATGTTGATGATAAGTCTTATTGTGAGGCTTAGGAAAGGTCCAATAGGCTAACATTGAACTTGATGTAAATGATGATAGCATAAATTGTTAAGCCATCAATGCCCAAAATGGTTAATGCATGGGAATTTATGCAGAAAATTAAAGATATCCCCAATTGGTGATAATGGTAAAGTCCATTGCTGGGAATTTGATTTGTGAGCTAATGACCAAGGAAGTTGATTGGCCATAGTTCATTAAAGATCATGTGACACAAAATGCTAATCTAGCAGCAAAGTTAAAATTGTTGGAATGGATGTAAGTGAGTATTTCCATTGTTAGTTCATTATTAACTCACTTTCTCTGTTGTTTGGTAAGTTCCTTGTGAATTACAATTCACTCAAGGAAAATGGAACTTTAAAGAAATTAAGGCCATGATGGTTACAGAGGATGGGAGGTTGAAGAACATAAAAGGAATACTCTATCCATTTCACAATTTATGGATGTGCTAGTAGCAGCAAGTCTAAGGCAAGTTAGTAGGACAAGAAAAGGGACAAAGCCTCATTAAAGGTTATTGATGGCCAAATCCGTAAGGGGTTGAGGTACTTCTTCTGCAAAAAGAAGTGGTCACCTTAAGAAAGTTTGTCCAAAAGAAAAAGGTTCAATTGGGGAAAGAAAGTACATATTATGTTTGAATGTATATCGAATTGAACCTTATTAGAGTACTAACAATACCTTGGAATTAGATTCTGGTACTACTATACTCATGTAAGTGTAGTGTACATAATGAAAACTCTATTTTCTTATGGCATAAAAGATTATATAACATATCCAAAGAAAGGAATATGAGGTCAGTGCAAGGTGATATCTTATCTCAATTGGATTTTGTTGACAAGGATATATGTGCTAATTGCATTAAGGGAAAGCAATCTAATCACATATTAAAGAATCCAGCCATAAGAAATGGTCAACTATTTTGAGTTGATACACACCAATATATGTGGTCCTTTTGATGCTCCATCATGGAATAGTGAAAAGTACTTCATTACCTTTATAGATGATTACTCACAGTATAGTTATATATATCTCCTGCATGAAAAGTCTCAATCAGTGGATGTCCTAAAGGTGTTCACTGATGAGGTGGAAAGGCAGTTGGATAGAAAGGTAAAGATTGTGAGATCAGATCGAGGTGGTGACTATTACAGCAAATATGATGAGAGTGGAAAATGTCTAGGTCCATTTGAAAAGTTTCTTGAAAGTCGGGGCATATGTGCAATGTATACAATGCCCGGTACACCATAAGTAATCGGTGTAGTTGAAAGGCGGATTTGTGACTCGTATGGATATGGTTAGGAGTATATTAAATTACAGTTTTGTGCCTTTGATATTGTGGATGCATGCAATACTGTTGCATATCTGTTTAATAGGGTTCCTAGTAAGACAATTCCTAAGACTCCTTATGAATTGTGGACGAAAGGAAACCTAGTTTAAGGCACCTGCACGTTTTGGGTTGCCTGACAGAATTAAGGATATTATTAAATCCACATGAAAAGAAGCTTGATGCGATAACCATTAATGGTTATTTCATTAGATATCTGGATTAGTCAAAGCATTACAAATTAATTGCCCTAGCCATAGTACGAGGAAAAGTTAGAGTCTGGTAATATTGGGTTCATTAAGAATAGCTAGTTCAGTGGGAGTGGAGAATCACGAAAGGTGGATATTAAAGAACTTTGGGGTTCAAACCCTACATCCAGTGTTTCTCATAAGGTTGTGTCCTCTTGTTGTATTACAATTACACAATGTATTAGAGCAACAAGTACCAAATCCACAAACGAACATAAAGGTGATATTGATGTTCCATATAAATATGAGGAACATGTAAAGGATGAACCATTAAATGATGCACAAGTCAATAATGAGCAAACAGTTGTAAACCACAATAAATGACATTAAAGAGGTCTATAAGGCAAACAAGACCAATTGTCAGTTTATATGGTTTACTCACTAAAGCATAAATGTGACATGACTTGAGCATTGATAATGATCCAGTCTCATTCAGACAAGCCATGGAATGTAACAGTTCTGAAAGTTGGTTAGATGCCATGAAAGAAGAGTTGAAATCTTTTCATGACAACAAAGTCTAGGAACCAGTCAAGTTGCTTAAAGGTTGAAAAAACGAGTTGGTTGTAAATAGGTCTTCAAGACCAAACGAGACTCGAAAGGCAACATAGTGAGGTATAAGGCTAGACTTGTCGCAAAGATTGCACTATAATAGTACGGCATTGAATAAAGAGACATTTTATTCGATTTTAAAGGACTCTTTGAGAATTGTTATGGCTTTGGTGGCTCATTAAATTCTAGAGCTTCACCAAGTGGATGTAAAGACCGCCCTTCTAAATGGTGACTTTAAAGATCAAGTTTATATGAACCAACAATAAGGTTGTTCGGCCACAAGAAAAGAAAAGTTGATGTGTAAGTTAAAGAAGTCAATATATGGACTGAAACAAGCTTCCAGACAATGGTATCTTAAGTTTATTGATACTATCAAGTCATATGGTTTTGTAGAAAACATTATTGTTCAATGTATCTACATGAAGGTCAGTGGGAGCTAGTTCATTATGTTATTCCTATATGTTGACAACACTTTACTTGCTGCGAATTGTGCTGGTTTGTTACATGATGTAAATTTGCATCTCTCTAACATTTTGGAATGAAAGATATGGGTGAGGCATCCTATGTGATTGGGATAGAAATATTCTGTGATAGATCACAAGGATTGTTAGGATTGTCTCAGAAGAGGTACATTGATAAAGTGTTAGAAAGATTCGGAATGGAAAAATATTCTGCTAGAATAGTTTCAAGAATGACTTGGAATGAAAGGCTATGTGAACTATTCCCTATGCGTTAGTGGTTGGGAGTATTATGCATGTTCAAACTTGTACTCGACCAAATATAAGTACTAATACATTAGTGTTTGGTCGATATCAAAGTAATCCCGAAAGGAATCACTTGAAAACTGAAATAAAAGTTCTTAGGTACTGATAAGGCACCTAGGGTTATGTGGACTTGAGGAAATCCACGTTTGGTTACTTGTTCCTGTTAGCCGGAGGAACAATATTATGGAAGAGTGGAAAGCAGTACGTTATCGCTTCTTCCACCATGCAGCCTGAATTTGTAGCATGCTTTGAGGCTACAGCTCATGAATTGTTGTTGCGAAACTTTATCTTGGGGTTTAGAATTGTCGACGGCATAGCTAAGCCGCTGAGAATTTTCTGTGATAATTTCGCAACAGTCTTCTTCTTAAAGAATGACAAATACTCGAAAGGTGCTAAGCTTATGGATTTGAAAGTATTTGTCTGTGAAGAAGAATTGCAGAAACATACAGTGTCAATTGAGCATATTGGTACCGATCTGATTATAACGGATCCGTTAACTAAAGGATTATAGCCCAAAACTTTCATTGGCCATGTTGAACGGATGGGCATTATAGACAAAGTCCTTGTTAGCATAATAGTTTGTTATGTATATATATACATGAAAGAATATTTGCTCGGATTGTTATGACACTGGGTGAATTCAATTAAGGTTATCTTTGTGTTTCTGCTTATCACTTGTCATCCACATTATGGTGTATACATGAATTGTTTGTGTGATGATGAATTGTGTCTTTGGAAGACAATTAAAGTTGAGGATTATAGTTTTCCCTCGATTATGGTTATACTCCATAAAGGCCATTTTGAGTTGGGCTAATTATGTGATACATGGAAGGGATCAAGTCGTTATTAGACATGTGACCGCCATGATCCGATTAACTCAGTTCAATCAAAGGAAGGATATGACTTGTGAATTTCAATATAAAGCGCGCACTTAAGGTATATTGAATCTTCAAGTCATTATATGGGCCAAGTGGGAGATTGTTGGATTAATTTTAATTTAATTAGTTTGGCCCATATAACTTTGGGCTTTCCTTGTCATTAAGGGATTTTAATTGAT
>AWUE01013864.1:0-69347 GCA_001974825.2 Corchorus olitorius | reverse complement strand
CCACCTAGTGCAAAGCAAGAGACGGATGCGTTCAAAAGATCCACCACCAAGAAAAATGGTGCAAAGAAGATTGGATTTTGATACAAGTCCTTCTTACCAAAAAGAAAATATTGCACCATCAACGCGAATGGCACAAAGGTTCTCCAAACCATGAGAACTTACCCATGAAAAACATTCTCCTTACTATAGACGGAAAACATGGCATATGGCGCCATCCACTTCTTCATCCGCACCATCTTCATCCAAAATGGTGCCGTCCGTGACAAAGCAATTTCAGAAAGCTTTGAAGCTTGAGCCATCGGCAAAGACTCCAACTAAACCTAGGTCAAGAAAGCCAAAACATGAAGCAAGGCCTTGGTTAGATCACCGGAAAGAAGAATTCCAAGCTTTAGCCATGGAGAAGGAAGTTAATTTCCAAAAAGAACGTGTGGTGCGGAATACTCAGCCAAAAATGGCGCAGCCAACTCCAAGAGCTCAAAATGGTGTTTGGCAAAGGGTGCAACATCTCAAACTCCCTAGCCAACCTATTCAAGGAAGTAAGAAGACTTGGAGAAGAAAAGAGCTCCGTAAAAGAGCCAAGGTAAGAAAAGAAATGGAGACGAACGAAGATTTCGCACTCCAGAAACTTACAATTGATAACACCACTTCCAATGCGAATGATGGTGATGATGAATTTGGTGCCACTAATTCTAGTGATGGCGCCACTTCTACTACTAGCAACACCACCCATGTTACTAATGTTACTATTGATGACATGAATGGAAGTGGTGACAACGACGACACAATTCAATTGTCTCATGAAGATGGAGAACACTCGGGGGGCAAGGAAGATGGTGCCAAGACCGTTATTTCTCTCCATACATGATGATAATGCCACTAACATCCATGATAATGGCTTGATTAATGTCATGGAAGAAGATGATGGCACCAAAATCAACGGCACCGAAGATGACGACACCAAAATCGACGGCACCGAAGATGATGGCACCGAAATTTATGGCACCGAAAGTGTTTACTACACTGAAAGTGGTGATGAAGCGATAGATAATGCCACCATTGATGACATGAATTCAAGTGTTGGTAGCAATGATCATGTTGACCAGCAAACTAGTGAATTCAAAGTGGCAAATGAAGAAGTTACACTTGGGGGGCAACTTGCTAACCACCCTCATTTTGAAAAAGCTGATGGTTCCACCAACTACAAGGAAATCGAAGATCCTCCCAAGACCAAAGAACATGAGGACAACCTAGAGATTGATAACTTTTCAGAGCCTAATGCTCAAGAAGATGAAAATCTCCATGATGAAGATGAAGTTGATCAAGTACACACCGATCTTTCCGAAGACCAATCAAAGGCTATACATGATATTAAGGCTCAAATGTGGGCCATGTTGGACAAAATAAAGTCCAAAGAAGTGGAGGAGAGTCAGCAGGTTCAAAATGAAGGATTCAGCGAAATAACCAGTAGATTGGAAGCAATGCCCGGGGGGCAAGGAAGATGGTGCTAGGACCTTTGATCTCACCAAGTTCATAAAAAGCTTAGTGGAAAAAGCCGCCCCAATTGCTAATGCGGCCTTAAATAATAAAAAAATCGCCACTTTTGGTGACAAATGGTGATATCATCACTAAATGGCACTTATGGTGATGAATCAAGAAAATATGTCACAAGAAGCCATTTTTGGTGACAAAAGAAGAATGCCACCTCCAATAACAATTAACGTGGTGTGAAAATCATGTTTTACCATTTTTGATTTTTGGCCTTGATTGAAAAGTTTTAGGCCAATTTCTTATGGTTTGATTTCCTTTATGACCAATTACAATTGGGTGCGTGGGAAGTTTGATTAAATCCCACCCTAATTTTATATCAATGGCACCATTATCATGTTTCGGTGCGATGATCAATTTTAATCTCCAAATCTTTATGGTTTTAAGTTTACAAGCCAATAGATTTCAAGTAATTGGATTTCATTGCTTTGTTGGCCATAGTTCATTTTTGGCCACTAGCAAAATAATTCTTGTGATGGCAAAGTCATATGCCATCAAATTTAATAAAATTGTAATCTTTGAAGTTCACTGGGGGCTTGTATTTCATTAGGCAATTTTGCTACACTCCATACCTAATGAAATAGGGGGGGCATTGTTTATACCACAATTTACATTTTTGGTAAAATGGTAAATGCACATGTTGGTACACAATGAAGGGCTAAGATTTGATCTTCTAAAGTCCTATGGATGATTGGATTTAGTCCACCCTAGGCCAAATTCAATAAGGAAAGAGTTGAATTTTGATCTAATTTCCTTAATTATTCTCAAATTACTTATGGAAATTATGGAATTAGGAAATTAAAGAAATTAAATGTGTTTATACAGCAAGGCCACCCCATTTTACTCCACAAATTGGGACAAGCCGGCCTATGCTCTTAAAACAGGATTTGAGCCCTCCCGGGGTAAACTTTTTACAAGTTTTCAATTAAGCACAATGGGATTAGGGCTTTGAAATTGAGATTGAAGATGAACGAATTTGGCAACATGTCTTTTATTAAAGTTTTTCCAAATATTATGAAGAACACTCTGTCCAAATTTCAGCTCATTCCGAGCCCGGAAGAAAACTTGCATTTTGTGCAATTAAGGACAAAATTCAATCCCGAGACATTTTTGCATGGCGATTTCACCATTGGCACAAAAGCTTGGTTTTCATGCAATATTGATGCTATTTGGAGGAATTTAGCCATGTTTGACCATTTTCGTAACTTTTCACTTTTATTCAATCAAGGACAGTATGGTTGATTTAGCTCGGTTTAAGCCATTGCCTTAATCGATTTTTCATGATTTTGTCATATGATCATAGTGATATGATATTTAGTCTAATCCCATGTCCAATTCATCAATTTTAAAGTTTCGTGGCATTTGGAGTCCGTTTCAGCACCATTTGGCCTCTCCGCACTTGGTTTTCCACCCCTGCTTACTGCACCGAGACTTTTGGAGCCAATTAAATGCAAATTTCAGAAATTAAATGTAATAATTATCACATGGAAGAGTAAAAAACGTGGTGGACTTTCTCTTGGCTGATTTGGTGGAATTTTCCTTGATTAAAGGGATTTACATCAGGAATTAAATACAGAAGATAATGCAAAATCAAGAGGGAGTTAATCTGGACCGTCGGATTGCAACCAACCCTAGGAGGCCGACCCCTATATAAAGAGAGCAGCCTCCAACGAAATTTGGATCTCCAGCAGCCTCTCCAAAAAACCTCTCCTCAGAGTAATCAACAAACAATCAAGCCCAGTGCTTCTTTTATCATTTTTTCAACAAGGCTCAGAGTTTTCATCTTTATTTTTCAATCTTATTCATCAAGTTCTACACTTGATTCTCCTTTCATATTTTTAATCTTGTTCTTACAAGACATCTCTTGTATTTACTTTTTCTCTGCAATCAAATAACAACATCTTGTTATTTTTCCTTTCATGAATCAAGAAAATTTACCTTTTACAACAGCAATCCCTTTTATTTTTGAATCTGGAATCAATGATTTAAACACTCATGTGTGACTTTGATTCAGGACTCGCAACTCGTTTTGATTTATTTTATGTTGTTGCACTCCAAGCAATCTTTTACATTTCCTGCACTTTTTCTCAATTTTTACTACAAAATTGAACTTTTATTTTTACTTGCACCTTTTTCTCAATTTTTAAGACAAAATTGATCTTTTAATTTTCATTGCACTTTTTATCAATTTTTTGACAAAATTAATTGGCACGCTCGGTACCCTTTCACCAAGATCTCCAAAGAGATTTTTTGACGCGAACAAATAGGGTTAGCAACTATAAACAAATCAAACACCATCCAATCCATTTGTCAAATACTCACGCTCATTTGTTTGGGTACATTGTTTTTTTTATAAAAAAAAGTCTGGATATATAGTTATTACAATAAAAAGAAATATTTTATATGCAATCCTCCAAGTCCCACCTCGATGGGTAAGGCATGCTTTTCACCCTAAACGTTTTCACCCTAAACGTAATACCAAATGAATCTGTTAACAGCTAAAAGTTAATTTTGACGAAAAGCCAATATGTAGATGCTTTTGCATTTCAAAAGTGTTTTTCACCATTAAAATCTATCCTTTTTATGTAATTCCTAATTAGAAATCCGTGCTTAGGGTTCTAGTGGAGAGAGAGGAAAAAAAGTGAGTAAAAGAAAAAAAAATTGTTTATCGGTTTAGGCCAGAAAAGAATAAAAAAAATTGTAAAAATTCTTTAATATTTCAAGAAATATTTAGGATGGGGGCCACGAAATATTTAAAGAACTTTTTATTTTTTTTTTTTACAAAATTATGAAAATTCAAAAAATCCACAATCAACTGCCACATGATCACTTAATGTATAACGATAGGGACTAAATTGACTCAAACATGTAAGTAAAGAGACTAAATTGACTCAAACATGTAAGTAAAGAGACTAAATTGATCGATTTTTAGTAAAGGGACTAAATTGATTTTTTTTTGTAATTACAAGGACCTATCGGGTATTTTGACCTATGATACACCTATTACTTAAGTTAACAACATGAACCAGAAACCTTAAGTTACTTCTTTCCTTTTTCAGAAAAAGCAAATTATACAATACACCGTCAGTGAAGTTTAGTAGACACAAGCGGATCCTGAAAGGTGGCATGTGTCTTTTAGGGACTAGCTTGAAATATTTAAAACTTAACTAATTCAAAAAATGGACATGTGTCAATTCCACAACCCGCTTGTGAAATCCAAAATTTATATCAAATAATAACCCTTTCTTAAAATTACTAAAAAACTCTTTTATTTCCATTTTATACTAAAAAAAAACTTTTTTTGATGATAAATTCTTTTTTTAATGTTAAATAACATCTAAAGTCTAAACATCGCAAGTGGAGTGCTTTCCCAATGAAATACTAATAGCTTCCCGCCAAGGCAAAACAAATTAGAAGCAACCGACTTTGAACCGTTATTTTCAGCCGCCCTTTTACAAAGATCCCTGTTTGGAAAAGCAATGAATATATCCTTTCCTCTTATTACACACACTTCCAGTTTCCCATTCAACGATCGCCCCATTCCCCATTTCCTTCTTCTTTATTTAATCCACAAACAAAAAATAAAATCAAAATCTTGCATAAAAAGAATCAAATCAAAAAGAAAGAAGAAGAAAAGTTAAGTCATGGAGTTGGAATTAGGATTGAAGATTACCCAAACCAGAGATGATATCACTTCAACAGCCGATCTTCGGATTAGTAAAGATCCCTTTGGTCCTGTTTTCTTGTCTAGAGAAACTGACCAAATGTTCGTCCTCATTGCTCATCTCAAAGGTCCCATCCCCTTCTCTTTTCTCTTTTGTTTTTTAATGGAAGTTTTGTTCTCTAGGTGTTTGATATTATGTTGATGTCAATATTGGAAGATTTATTATTATTCAGGTTTCAGAAGAGAGAACATCTTCATTGAGATTAATAAAGATGGGAATCGGATTGCCATAAGTGGGGAGAAGCCTGTTCAGGAAATGTTGATGGTGGGGTGGATTATGTGCAAGAAGGAGGTTGAGATCAAGGCTTTTAGGAAGGTTTTTCGGATACCTGATGTTGTCGATTTGGAACGGATTAAGGCCAAGTATAATGAAGATGAATCCACTTTGAGAATCACCATGAAGAAGAAGGTTAAAGGAATTTCTGGTGTTAGGATTGAGGAAGAGAAGGAAGAAGAGCCTAAGATGATTAAAGAAGAGGTGGTTGAAAAGAAGGAAGCTGAAGAGGTGCCAAAGGTAGAATTGGTTGAAAAGAAGGAACCTGAAAAGGTACCAAGGGTAGAGATTGTCCAAGAGAAGGAACCGGAAAAGGTACCGACAGAAGTGTTGCTCGAAAAAAGGGAACCTGAAGAGGCAATGGAAAATGCAGTTTATGAGGAGCCAGAAAAGGTTGAAGAGGAAGCGGAAAATGCAGATTATGAGGAGCCTAAAAGGGTTGAAGAGGCAATGCTGGAAGAATATGAAGAACCTGAGATTGAAAAAGGGGAGGAAATTGATCAGGTTTTGGATACACCAAAAATGGTCCTAGAAAAAAAGATGCCAGAAGAAAAGGTGCCTAAAGAAGAGTTGGTTGAAAGAAAGGAACCTGAAGAGGCAGTGGAAAATGCAATATATGAAGAGCCTGATCTAGTTGAGGAGTTAATCCGAGAAGAACCTGAAGAGCCTCAGGGTCAGATTGAAACAGTGGAGGAAACTGATCAGGTTTTGGACCTGCCAGAAGAAATTTCAGAAGAACCTCAGGTTGAAACAGTGGAGGAAACTGATCAAGTTTTGGATATGCCAGAAGAGATCCCAGAAGAAACTCGGTTTGAAACTGTGGAGGAAACTGATCAGGTTTTGGATATGCCAGAAGAGATCCTAGAAGAAAAGGCTGCAGCTCCTGCTACTCCACCAGTGCCAACATTAATGATTGAACAAGAAACAATGGAGCCTGGGGTTGTTGAACCACAAGTGACAGAGATGCCACCAATTGAAGAATTGCAAGAAAAAGAACCTCCAGATGAGATGCAAAAGATTCCACAGCAAGAGGAAGAACCTCAGCAAGAAGATACAACAGGTCAAGTGACTCCACAAGCAGAGTTACCAAGTTTACCACCAAGTCAAGTTGAAGATGAAGAAATTGCAAATGAGAATGATCAAGTAGAAGATTTAACTTCTGAACAATCGGACGAGCAGGAAAGTGGAGCAGATTTTGAGGAATCCAAAATGGAACCTGAGCCTGATGAAGAGCCTAAGGAGGTTGAAGCTCCAGCACAGCGACAACCTGAAGAGGAATCAGATAAACAAGAATCAGATCAGGAAGAGGAAACTGATAACATGGCCGGTGAAATCGAGGAAGAGACTGATCAGGAAGAACAGTGCCAAGAAAGTGAAGGGGGTATGGATACATCTCCTGAAACAGATGCTGACAAAGGTCCAATTGAGGGAGCAGCTATGGAAGAGAAAGAGCGGAAAAAGACTAAGCTTCGTAAACCTTTAATGTTTGCAGGATCAGCATTTCTTGTTACTCTTATAGTGTTAGTTATCAACTTACTTAGAGCAAGAAAAAGATAACAATTGAAAGCATTAGTGGCTTTGTTTTCCATTTATATATATACTGATAATAACCTTTGATGCTTCATACTGAATATACAGTTGCCTGCTGACTTCTGAGAGCCTTTCAATATGATCTTTGTTTGTTGGTTTGTGCTGTTCAAGCCTTAACTCAAACTAACCTATTTTCATGAGTATCAGAAAACAAAAAATCAACCACAGAAGAATCAGAACCAAACTTTAATTTTCTCAGCCTTCTTTTCTCCAAATATGTTAGAAGTATGATTAATGATCCCATCAGCTTAGCTGATTCTGCAGTTAAGAAATTTCATTGAAATAGACGGCTTCTCAAGCCTTATATTCCAAACAGCTCTCCAAAAACTGCCTGAACCAAATACATGATCTTGAGTTTCCTCCTGACCATCATACAGGAAACAATTCTTTTCTGGTCAATGCAATGCCCCAGTTTTTTATTAAGTCGAGAAATGGGTGCTTAACCTGTCAAAATTATAGCAATCCACGCAATGAATCTAGGTTTAGGCTAAGCAAATTGATTCATGACAAGATCATGCCATCGATCCTTTCAAGTCTAGGATTTGGTCTCTAAGTTACTGCTAAGTGGCAATGCTAAAGACCTTGAATTTGGGTGCAGGTGTAAAATTTTCCAAGCTCTGCATGTTTTGCTGGCAATCTGCAAAAACCATTGGAACTTGATTTTGGACTTCTATGAACAAAATCAAAATAGCTTAATGTATAATTTGGCTCCTAAGCTTTTATTTGGGACAATTTTGCCATCAAACATTGGTTTTTGAACATTTTACAGTCCCTTTATGCATGTCAGAAATCAGAACATCAGAGTTTCAAGTTTCTGATTATTGGTTTTTGCTGACTTCCAAACTTTTGGACAGTATGTCATTGGAGTACAAATCATAATGTTATTGAAAGAGATTATGCAGACAACCTATTACTAACAGTGATTAATATGATAATAAAGAACAGAATAAATACTCCTTTGAGTAAGAGGAGCAGAATTATTAACACACTGTTCAAGCAATTTAAAAATTATTCTCCTCTCAACCACTTGTGAATGTTGTTCATCAATAAACAATGAAACATCCTAATTGTTGGAGTAAATGCTTCATTAAATTCAAGTGCTTAAGTGACAATCTGTCTACCAGCCATCTTTTGACCGAAAAAGTTAATTATTCAGAGCTGTTCCAGATATTATATGATGAACTGCTGAAGGAAACAAATCATAAAAATCTGGTTTGATTTTCTTGCTTGGACATGTTCAAGGTATCTCAATGAGCCCTACATTATGGACATACATTGAACGAAAAACTAATCGCCAAAACCCATTATTGAACATTTATACACAATGTCAGCAGATTCATAAACTGTGATCTAAATTGCCTTCTGCTATGTATTTCATTGAACACTGAATCATAAACTCTTAATATTAAAGTCCAAATTAGAGAATTATGTGCAGAAGGTTCATGTATGTTGATGCTCATATTGAACTGTAAAGCTTATCATGCAATAAAATACCATTTTCTTTCATTTTGAAGTATAAAGTAGAGACTGCAGCTCTTAAATATCTAAACAGAAGAGATATGAAAAATCTATAGTTTGCCTCCACAAGCCTTAACTGCCAGCTAACAGTAAGTAAATTAAAAACATGGAAACATTAGCTGGAAAAAAGTAGTTCACAATCAATGCAGATCCAATCAATCTAAAATTGGAAACTACTGTTTTTCCTAAATTATGCAAATCTAGTTGGTGGAAAACTATCTTTTCTTTAGTAACATTGACAAGCTCTATGCAGATAAGGTTTGCAAAACATCTTGTCTTGTCCACTACTACATTGTGTTATTACAAGTTGTTAAGCCTTGTAGACCAATAGAAAATTCCGGGATCGGTTGGTTAATTAGGCATAAGACAATGTAGTTAATTAAACACTGTTACCATTTATGGAACAGATCATGTAGCAGAAGTTGAGGTCAAGAAAGCATTGCCCCATGCCAAACATCCCTTACTTTCAAGCCTCAAGTACTTGAAAGAAAATCTTTTAATATTAAAAGATTGGGAAAATCTTTTCTAGAAGTACTTGAAAGAAAATCTTTTAATATTAAAACTCAGATTGGGTATATAGGAACAGCTAATGAGGTGTTGTAAGGGTGGCTAGTTGCTCTGGCAATAGTCTTTGGTGGTCCTGAAATGGCTGAATTTTGCTTTCTCAGGAGATTTTCTTCTTTATATCAATGCTTCATATATCAAAAGGATGCTACTGACACAGCTAAGGGCTACTGTCTTGTCAAATAGTATTGAATTAGCCAATAATAAAGAGTGGCAATTACTATTTTACTACACAATTGAAAGGATTAATCATTTTGCAGCTTTTGCCTACATAATCCATAACCATTTGTCAGAATGATTTATCTAATCAGGAATTCAAAATGATCAAAAACCACAGCTTAATACTTATCCTCAGTTTCAGACAAGTGATGTGATTTCTGTCTTTCCAATGCTATTTGGATTTTGGACTATTCATTCAATTACACAAATCTGGAAGCAAACTTGATTCCAAACCAAAAAGACCAGAGAAAGGGTCATTCAGAGCCACACATCAAGGTTTTGTAGGATTATTATGGAAAGAACAAATGACAACCCAAACTAATAATTGTTGAAATCCAATTTTTGGAACTATATTTAGGTACAAGGAGATTATCTGATTTTGTTTTTGTCCTGAATCGTTTTAAGTTCCTTGTTCTTATTGAAACCTTAAAATCTCAGGCACATTGATTCATGGCAAGCTAAAATTCAAACACCCATATCTTGTTCTTTTTTCCCACTCCAAGAAAATCCAGGTTGGAAACCTTGCAAGTTTAGCTGTCAAAACAAGTCTAGATTGCTAAGCAGGCAAAAGACTTATAGACCATTAGCTGAAAAGTCCAATGCCTAAATTGCAATTAAGGCGTTAACAATAAATATACTAATCAAAAGGAAGACGAAAAATGGAATGGAGCAGCTGAAAGCAGAAATGCCAGAAATAATGAGTTTCGACCAAAAATTTTACACGTCAAAAAGGAATTTTGAAGGTACTGAAGTGTTTGCCAATTGGGCCCTGCACATTTTTTTGATTTTGTGGTTGCAAATTGGAAGGGGTTACGTGGCTTGCTTGTATTATTTTGCAGTAATAAGATGCTAACCAGTTGGAGCGCTATGTGTTAAGATCACTTGAAAAGAAAGCAACACATTTGATTACCAAAAACACCAAATTAGAAACATTGGGTAATTTAGATAACTCTAAAAGTAAAAACCGAATCCCAATTCTTACATCTAGGGAAATTAGATAACTTAAATTAAAACATTTCTTTCTCAATTTAGATGACATTCACATTCTGAAGAAAGCGATATTCAATCTCATTGCTCGAGTTCAACACATAATTTACTCATTCAATAAGTAATCTGCACCACGAGTAAATGTAGTAGATGCAGCAAAAGGTTAAAAGATAAGAGCTTTGATTAATACAATGAGGCAATTATGTTCTAATCATTTTCTTTTTCGACTTTAAAAACTTGAAAAACATACCTGTCCAGTGGGTTATTTCCCAAGGTCACTTTCTGCCCAGTCATTTTCACACGAAAAGCATAATGGCTAAAAAATAATAGCTGAATTGGCCACCTACAGATATTCTTGAGAAAGTGAAATAAGATCACTTCAATTGCCAGCCAATAAACAGAACATTAAGCTTTTAGTAATTAAAGTTTCATAGTTTAATTGCAGCCATGGAGTTGTGTTGCAAGGACACCACTCTTCTGGCAGTGGCAGCCTCTAGTCTCCAGTCCCTTCTGGTAGGTCGCCAAGGGTTAAATTCGCTTTCCTCTGGCTCTGTGAGTCCGGAGATGTTATGTTCCACCAACCATGGTGACACTGCTGCACGTATCAAGAAATGGGGCATATGAAGTGAGTCCCTTAAGGTGTCCTTCAACAATAGTAATGGCTGTTGTTATGAGAGAGAATATGGGGAATTGATGTCTGAACCATACAATTTTAACATTAAGAATCAATTATTATGACTCCACTGGATACAGCAAACATGACTTGCCTACCTCTTCACATTAATTAGCAGCCAGAATGCATGAGAAATGCTAAATGCTATGAGTAATTAGTCAACAATAACAATATTCATCCACATAGTCAAAAGCAATCATTGGCATCGGTGCTCTTTCCAACTTTTACAAGCATATCCATGTAACTTAGCACAATGATGGAATTACAAGCTCTTTCAGATGCATAGACAACAAACCACAACAGGAGCAAAGTAAATTTGTGGGTGTGATTTTAACTAGAAAAATTTTATACATGTTCAAGTGCATAGGAATCCAACTACAAGGAACTAGTATTTATTTTCATGTTAAAAATCTGGTTCAAAGGATTCCAATGTGCTCATTTCAAGGGAAGAAAGATTGGCGCATTAAACAACCCTATGTTTCAAAATGGCTTCCAACATACATTAACATACCTGGACAGTCCATATCCAGATATTCAATTGTCCTTCCCTTCTGTAAAGCTGCTCGATGCCACATCTCTCAATTTAGTGATAATATAACCTAACTGCTTTTACGAATACCTGCAAGAACAACAAAATTCTGCTTGCAGAATTAAAAAAGAGTTGAGTTAATATCCTGCAACTCTCAACAGACGAGTAAAATGCTGCATGCACACTAAAAATAACTCCAAAACTGCTTCAAGGCGAAAAATGGGAAACCTGTGCTGGTACTATGCTGAAATATGAGGCAAGAAACTCTGTGACATGGGGCACACAGGAAGCCAACACTCTGAAGCAATCATATCAAACACAAGACAGTTGCATAATTAATCCTTAACATAAATATAAAAAGGAACAACACTTCATCTAATGCACACCGCCTTGATATCAATTCAAATCTCTTATCCCTTTGATGCTGTCTTCACTAGCATAATGCAGGTAGGGAAAATTAATACGCTTAAGAAATCCACCATCAACAGTGGGGTATTCCAGCAAATGTCCAAATCAGAAAGCCATGCTCAGCATCCCAACACAAGAACGAGAACTCTAATGGAGATTAATTAATCGTAATATTTTATTATCTTTCCTCACAGCCAGCTGGGAATGGATGGAGTGTTGCATTTTAAGCACACAGGAGCAGCGTAAAGCACAAGAGCTTCTTAGGATGATTTACACAACATGGGAGCTTGACCAAGTCTTTCGTTCAAAGAGAGTGGCATCAAAAGAATGCTTTGATAAAATCTAAAGGCCACGGAAGACTTTAATCAAAACTAAAATGCCACAATTTGCTTAACAAGATCATATATCCCTTTTCCAGAGAGATACAAGACAACCAGAGAAATGGTACTTTCTGTTTTAGCAGTTCAACTCATTAGGAAACAAATGCAAGAAATGAGAATGAAATCATGTATTACAGATACATTTAAACACTTCTTGAGTAACTGAGAAGGAAAAACGAGGAGGACCAACAAAATCCATGAGTGTTCTCTTCTACCCTGAGTAGTACTTTGGTCTGGCGGGTATGGGTGAGCTTTCATCGGACCAGTCAAAGGAGATTCTAACCACAAAGCCTAACAGAGCATAAAGACAGTTTCATCATCCTAGAAACAATCATATAATCCTTTTTCCCCATTTCATCAGGTGGTTACAACATTCTCCAAAGAGAATAACAACAAAAAGAACTCTTTCATACACTATCATTCAACTCAATATTGCAGCAAAATGCAGAATATTAACAAAGAAGCACAAAAAGTATATATACCTTTCAAGTAGACAAAATTTGAACACAGAATGAGCTACAGAACAAGATGCAAATTTACTCAGAAATTTGATTATACAATAACAACACAAAGCTGGACATGGACCAAAGGTCCAACTCCATATCCTACTTTCTTTACACTGATATATGGTGATAAATACAAGAAAATCTTTTTTGTCCTCCTTACCCTTTTTCTTTTTTTATTTTTGTGGCGTATGCCTCAAATCCTTGTTCATTTCATCATCTCCATCTCCTCGTTCATGCCTCTTCATGATCCTCAAGCAACCCCGAAGATGGAATCATAACACATTTGCAAGTTGCAACATTTGACACTTACAATTGAAATCACCCTCAAACCAACACCAGACTTTTTACTCAGCATTGTGTCTTCCCAAAGAGTCAAGGCCTTCAGTTCGGCTTCGAACAATCCTATGAAACACCTCTCTAACCTGCTTCTCCAGCGGCTCTAAACCTTCCTTCATTGCCTCACAAACATGCCCCAGTTCCTTCACTCTCTGCCTAACCTCTGCTTCCTTCTCCTCGTTCAAAGGGAACTGCACGGAATCAGCCAATTCACCCAACAACCGTGAACACTTCTCCATCTGATAAATCTCCCTCAATAACCCACAAGCATTTTTCCTATCCCTCTTCTTTGACTCCTCCAAAATCTTCTCGTGCAATGAAAGTATTGGAGCAGCCCAGGAAAACTGCCTGGGTATATAAAAATGAACTTGCAAACCACGATCCTGACATGGAATGGCAGCCACCAACGCCCACATTACAAACAACAGAACACAACCCATCGTGAAAACAGGCATTGCAAGGCCATTGGAAGCCACAACCTCGTTCCCTCGAGGCGCAGTCAGGTTATTCCCAATTGCCTGGAGCTGCCTGGCAGCTGACCAAGACCTCGAAACGCTCCAAGACAAGGACCTAAAATGCCCCAAAGATCGATGGTGATGATCTCTGGAGTGACTCCCCGAATTGTTGTTTCTTCCAAAGGAACGATTCCGATGAGCCAAAGCTTGGCCGGAATCTTTCTCATCAAGCATCCCAATAGCTAAATCAATCAAGGCCTTCTTAGCACGACGAAATTGCCCTTCTCCGAGGGTTCTCTGATAACAATTTCCATTATTAATATTGGTATTACTGTTATTATTAACATTACTAGTATCACCCAAAGCACAAAGCACGATTTCCAAGAGCTTCTCCCATTGCCTGATCTGTTCAATCCCATCGCGAATCGCATTACAAACATCAAGCGCCTTAACGGAACGCTCGTAAAAATCGGCAACCAAACGGTCCATGGGAGGTCTGTTAACTTGAGCCCTGTTGTTAGAAAGGATGACCCGAAACTCCTCTTGACAAACAAGGAAAACGTCGAGCAGTTTCCTCACCCAAGGCAAAGAAAGCAACTCATCTGAAGGAACAGAAGACAAATCGTGGAACCTGTCCGCTACTTGCCTCTGGAAAGACTCCAGCTCAACCTCAAGCGATGCGGCGGAGGATCCATCGTGGTGCGATTCCATGGCGTGCACCTGATCCCTCCTCAGGGATAGTAAGGAACGGCCTAGATTTGTCACCGGTGCCGAACTCCCTTGATAATCCGTCGCGGGCATTCTCACATCGAATAATTACTTTAGAAATTATGAATTTAGAGCAAAATTTTTAAAATCCAGAATTGGGATCGGGAGAAAATGAAGAAGTAGAAGGATATGGAGAAACCCTAAAGAAATGGGGATGGCATTATATTGGGGATTTTTGGACCGCGTTTTATGGTAGTTGAGAAAAAGAAAGGTCTAAACCGAGGGAGAGCTTAAAATTAAAAATAAAAATAAAAAGTTACTTAATTACTTTAATTAGAAATTTTTTGAAGTTAAGCTTTTCAGGTTAAAAATATTTACAGGTGGCGCACACGCAGTGGACACGTATGGTTAAAATAAATCTGGGGATTTTAAGTTATAAACAGATCAGAGCCGTTGATCACGAACATACGTTGAAGTGGGCCCTCGCAAAAGTTTCCAGTCCGAGTGATTTCTTTTTTTCTTTTTTTTTTGGCTTAACGAAACGGAGTGGGATTGTTTGGGAAGAGGGAGGCTTTATTGAAGTGCCAGGTGGGATGATGTGATTGGAAAATAGACGAAGTCCTATGTACACGTGGACAGTACAGCTGGGTCTTCGTTGGCGCGTAATAAGGAGAGAGTGACTTGGTCTCTCATTCTCAAGTCTGAAGTCTGAACGACTCGCTCTTTGAGAAAGAGTATGATTCTTTCTAGAAGTGATGGATGATGACGTGTACTATTCTACTAGTAGTAGAAATGTAGAATACTGGCGAAAAGACCAAATTATCCCTCTCTTTTGGAAGTTTGCCCTTCTCTTTTATCTTTTTGTTTTTTGGATTAAAGTTTTCAACGTAAAAACTTTGCTTATATCTCTTGTCATCAGATCTCCTTTTTTTTTAAGTGTTGGTAAATGCTAATGCTTGCTCTCTTGTCTCTTCTCCATCCCATGGCTCATGCTCCTCTTCTTGTCTATTTTGGATGGATAATTTTTTTTGGTCAAAATTTTCACCTTGACTTTTTAAGCTTGAAAGTCAAGCTCTTCCATTTTTATACCATGTTTGTTAGAAGTAATTGTGTCTAGGCACTTAGTTTTGGTGAAGTCTAACACTAATAAGAGATGGGTTGAGCTTCTTGCCTGTTAAATTCGAAAGGTTTGGACCTTAAAAAAGGGTTGGAAAACCTGTCTAGAGACTAGAATTATTGAAGAGCAAGGGGTGATCCATTAGATGAGTATTGGCATGGCACTGCCCAATTATTGCTCTTAATTTGATGTTTAAGCCAATCAAAATTTCAAAGAATATGTGAAGAATGAAAAGAAAACAAAGAATGGTGTGTGGATCCATACAAATTCATTAAGATTGTGTCTCACCTATTACATCAATGATACTTATGTATTTTGTACGTACATATGTGTGTGAAATTGGCCGATTGACAAAATCAATATGTACTTTTAACCGTTCGACCAGCTTAATACATTTGGATTAGACTATGGTTTGCTATTATGTATAGCTTATTCATTCCTAAAGTTTCATTAAATTATATTCAGTAATTGCCCTCAAATCAAATCTCGAGGTGGTTATACAGTGATCAGGCGAATTTACTTATATTTGCATTAAATATTTTAAATTAGATACTTCAAAAGTGATTTTATTCAAATTTATCTGCTAATATTTCATTTCTACTTAATTTCAAGTTTCCACTAAAACCTTAGATATTAGAAAAATAATACTTTTATTCAAAGAAAAAGAAAAGAATACTTTTAACACAAATATTATTGACACACAACCATGAAAATAATATCATTACCCAAACTTTCATCTTATATCTTATCAACCCATAACTCTTAGTAGAGTCTTTTTTTTCTTTGGCCAAATAACTCTTGGGAGAGTCTAAAATTACACTTAAATGGGATAATTTTTTCACATTGCGACACATTTGAGACACATTGCATATGTGTGTGTGTCTATATATATATATATATATATATATATATGCATGTTAAAATATAGTAACATTTTACCGTATTAATTTGTTTTCAGTAAAATTTCAGAAATTCATTTTTTAAATAATTTTATCCACACTTCCCTTTCGTTAATCTTGAAAACCCTATTTAAAAAAGCTTATTAAAAAGTTTGCCCTTTATTTATAGGGTATGTGCCTCCTCATAATTGGAATATGTCAAAATCAAGTGTGGCAAGTATGGGCTGACCATGAAAGGAACTGCACCTAGCCCCATATTATTATAAATAAATAATTTGAATATTTTTATTTTAAAACTTAAAAATTTAGTTGTTATAATTAATTTATGCAAATTAAAGCGGATAAGGTTTTTAATTTAAGTTGATTGTATCAAAAACCTTAGATGTGTCCTCTCCTATACGACATGAACATGCCTTTTTTTAAGTCTTTGTTTTAATGTTACATATATAAACTTATTATATAATACTTAATAATAATAAATATTTTATACATATATACATACATACAATGAGTTAGATCAATTTAAAGATTTAGATTTTTTTTGCTTAAATGGTTATTACTTGAATCTGATTAAATAAAAGACTCTCAATCTTTTTCATGAATTGACAGAATAAGAAATATCATCAGAAAAATAAGGGAAAACATTGAATTTGAAGTTCTAATATTATTATTATGAAAATAAACCCAAATGAAAAGAAAAAAAGGTAGTATTAGACTGATTGCTTTTTGGAAAGGATGAATGGGCAATGAGAAGGATGGAATAATTATTTTTGAAAGCAACAATATGATATGATAATCAGCTTTGATTGCAAGTTTATAACTAACTCTCTAACAAAAAATTTCATTTTAAAAAAAATGCCATGCCAAATGCTTCCCCTAACATCTTATCTTAATCAATTAATTAATTCTCCATTTTCTTAAAAAAAATTCAGTAGTTAATTACGAGATAGAGACAGCATTATAACACAAAACTTGGAGTTGAATCTCTCTTTTTAGTCTTCTTTTTCAAAAAAACTAATAAAACCTTCCTCACGTGTGCCTCGCGGTTCCCTTGGGGCATGGATTTGCTAAACATGACAGCTTCTTTATCTTCCCAATTAGAAACATTATTAAACGAGGATTTAGTTAACAATGTAATAAATATTTTTTAAGGACCGATAAGACTTGCATTATAGCTATGTAGTTTAATACAGATATCCACGGATATATCGATGAATATATCGATGTATCGCCGTATCGATGAAATTCAAAAAATAAGTGGTCCAAAATGTACTAAAACGACGGATATTTATAGTAAATGTTTGAATTTTGCCTTGAAATTTTAATCAATTCTTATTTACATATTTCCACATATTTTAGAGTCAAGATATGATAAATAGATCATATGTAGACATTATTTTTTATTTTTTTAATATTTTTTACTGCAAAAAGCGTATATAATATGTATAAATCAAATATAATAATTTAATCATATATTTATTTTATTTTCAAAATGATGGTTACTAAAATACTCCCTCTGTTCCTTTTTAATTGTCTCTTTCCCTTGTTCCTTTAATTTAATTGTCCCTCATATTTCTTTTCCAGAAATACCCTTCTTGAAACATTTTTTTTTGTCCCTCATATTCCTTTTTAATTGTCTCTTCTCTTTCCCTTGTTCCTTTAATTTAATTGTCCCTCATATTTCTTTTCCAGAAATACCCTTCTTGAAACATGAGTTTAATTACAAGATTAAACATGTATTTTAATAGAGAGAAGCAATGACTTAAGGGCATTATAGGAAGATTAAGTGAAATTGTAATAGAATTTAGGAAACTAACTGAAATTAACTACTTTTCTTAAAGAAATAAATAGGTTAAAAGGGACAATTAAAAAGGAACAGAGAGAGTAAATCACTTCATTAAATGCATGTCAGGAATCTTCCTATTCTTGAGATGACTAAAACCCAGACTTAATTGAAACAGATATTTTGACAAAAATGTGACTTTTATTTTGAACAAAGCTTTGGGCAAAAAAAAAATTGACATAGAAGTGTTGTGTCAAATACCAAAATAGGAATGTTAGGAATATTACTATTAAATAAATGACCAAAACCGGATCAGACCAAATTGTATGAATTAAAAAGCTAATGTTACTTTTAAGAAAACATGCAGTTATTAGTTTGAAGAAAGTTTTGGAAAAAAAAAACTGACATAAAATTATTGTGACCAATATCAAATTGGCAATGTCAGGAATATTACTATTCAATAAATGACCAAAAGCCATTCGAATGAAATTGTATTATATTATACCCGAGTCTATTTCAAACCGAATCACTTAAATGAAACAATTATTCGTATTATTATTACCACACTTTTGTAGAAATGACTTCAATTGCTAATATTTTTGAAAAAATGAAATAATTCATCAAAATGTCGCTTATATTATTAATCCTAGATGTAAAAATGAAAAAAAATATTTAATTTAATATGAATATTTACGGATATTTACGAATATTCATGGATATTTACCGATATATCAAGGTATCGATAAATATCGACGGATACACGGATATATCGACGGATATCCGGTGACATTGAAATTTTTTTGGATATTTATATCGAGGGGTACAGATATCAGATATATCGACGGATATTTAATTCCTTGATTATAGCTAAGGAAGATTTTTTTTTGATGCATAAGGAAGAAATTTCAAGATGTAAGGTTCAATCGTTCAAGTGGACCGATTTATTTCAAACAAGATTTTTTTGTTTCAAATGTTTCAAACAAGATTAAACTGAATACGAATATTATGATTTTAAAAAATACATATATAAAGTTCAAATTCAATTAAATGTGTTTAATTCAGTTTTATGCTTAATTTGTCCAGTTATATGTTGATCTTGATCTTATTATACAGTAATCTTAAAAAAAAAGTGTAACTTTATATTTCAAAAGAGTACTATCACTTGATATCATAATGGTAATAGTAATAACCATCCTGGAAAAGATGAAAATACAAGTTCAATCTTCTACAAAAAATTTGTTCGGAGAAATTTAACTTTTTATGCTCCCGATTCAAAATGATTATTCTAGGGCAAAAAGTTTGTAAATACCCTTGATTAAACCAAGACATAAATTTATACACTAAAATTATTTAAATTATCAGGTTTGATGGGAAAATACTTTAATTTTTGCCTTGTCTAATTTTATTGTTCGATATACCGCCTACTTATTAAGATAAAAATTTAATTCCAGGTTTAGTTCCTAGTTACAAATAAAGAAAGTTTATAATGTAAGATATAGATTTTAGGATATTATTGAATATGGTTTTAGGAATTATGAAAACTTTTTTCAATGACACGCCAATGTTCAGATAATAAAAATTAGATGGGGCAAGTAGCATGTGTGTGATGTGACAAAGATTTAGCCTCTATTTCGTACAAATAATTTAAATGGTAAATCTTAAAATTTATGCATATATATTGTGGTAGAATACTAGCACAATTAAAGAACATCTTAAAAAAAAAAAGAAAGAAAGTAATTTTTTATAGTAACAAGATTATGACCAAAAAAGAAAATAGTACTACAAGATTAAGAAAAATAAAAGGAAAGCACATGGGCGTCGGGGAGACAAAAATCTTCTTTGTCTATAGCCTCATAAGATAATGAATGAAAACCCTCATCTTTAGGAGACTTAATTTATGTAGCTGCCAAGACAGATACTCTCCATCTCATTAAGCGTACAAATGGGTATTGTAATTAAATTTCAATACATCATTGATTAGGGTTTATCTGGATCAGCGTAGGCCATGTCAAATAAGTCAAGTAGATCATATACTTTGACCTCATCTATATATGCAGTCTTTTAATTCTTCAATTTTTTTTGTCTAAATGTTTTTTTATTGATCGATATTTTTTGAAATATATAGTTAGATTAACTTGAGTACTTTTAGTGTTGCTTTATTGCTATTTTTATTAATTGACCAATAATTACATTTTCAAGTAAAATAAGAGATTTTTCACCTACTAGCATTCAATTTTTTTTTAAAGTCTAAATTGTCAACATCTATGATATACTATATGATTAGTCCTTACCAATGACATTTTTGTTAATGACTAAAGTACTATATATGTGACTAAAGCTTCCTACGGTTATAGTTGTATTTTCGCTGACGAGAATTTAAGCAGTTTAAATCACTATTGCTCTCTTCCGCAAGTGAACAAAAGCAGCTTTGTATGTCCACATAAGATGATTGACTAAAGTTTTACACCTAAACAACACCTTGTTGTCACAAGCCAAACAACAATTTAAATGTGTCGCACCGTGCAAGTGAAGGAAGCCTATATATAAACATTCTATCCCATAAACTTTATTCTAAGGATATTTAATTTTCTTTCTTTCTTTCTTTTTTCCACTTCTAAAAAAAAATCAAACATCGGCAAATTATCAAATTTCAAAGAATACAATTTGAATGTCCTTTCTTGAACCATCGAAAAGGATATTAAAAATGAATTTTTGAAAGATAGTTTAAACTTGTTAGTGGATCAAAGGAGTTAGTGAATTGCACATTATATCGATCATCTTTGCTTTCAAGGTGGAAAACTAACGAATCAATATACATTTAAAAAAGAAAGAAGAATAGAATCATCCGGACATTTTTGGATATCCAACAAGAAAAGTGTTTAAACCTCAATTTACAATTGAGGGTAAATTGGTCTTATCATAATCATAATCAAGATGTGTGGTTAGGATTTAATCAAAAATTCCTAAAGAAACTAGGTTTCTGCACCACCCTAATTCAAATTGAATTAGGAAAGTCTTGTAAATTAATTGCAAGGGCTGAAATTAATTAATTATTAATTAAATAATAATTATTTTTTTGAATAATTATTATTAAATTTCTAGTGCATGCCGCTGCTACCCAGTTGAGTGGCACAAAGAATCAAATCAGAAGCAGTTTTCTTTAATATTGCTGCCTGATAAGGAGGCAAACAAGTAAATAAGGAAAATTGCTTACCATCTGACCATGAGATGAAAAATACCTCATGGACATACATAGCAAGGCCCAAGTCGTCTCCCAGTCAGAGGAGAGGCCGCCCTCTGCCCTGCAGAGAGACATTTTTCTCTTCTTGCAGGAAGGAGGCAGAGAGCTAAAGTTTGTCAGCAAGAGAAACATCTGTGCACGTGAGAGAGGCATGAGATTTTCAACCTCATACCTCCTCCATATAATCGACCTACCACAATGGAGAAAACGCCTAGCCTCCTCCCCACCCCGGGAGGTGAAATTGCAAATTGTATTTTGTTCAATTAAGGACAAAATAGTGAAATTGACCAATTGGAGAGGTTAGAGGCTGCGATTTCTTCCAAGGAGCATACCATGATGATCCTTGAGCTATGTAGATCATTATGGTAAAATTTCACCCCATTCTGACATCGGAGTAAAAACTTATGCCCGGTTTTCAGTTAAGGACATTTTCGGGAGTGAAACCAAATTCACCATGATAGAGAGCTCGAATTAACTTGGGATTTTTTCCATGATCTTATGGAGATATTCTAAGCCTACTGGTGAAATTTTAGTTAAATCCGAGATCGTTTGCAACTTTTGCATTCTTTTCAATTAAGGACATATGGCTTTCTCACCCCGGTTTAAGCCATTTTCTTAATTAATTCTTATTTTCATGATTTAAAGAGCTAAATATGGCCAAGTACGAGTAATTTCGTGGCTTTGATGATCAGAGTTCAATTCATGATGTTAATTGGCCACTACTTAGCCAAATTAGCTAAATTCAGCACAAAAGAAGCAACAAAAGCCTGCTGCACTGTGATAGGCAGAAGGAAGAATCGTCATCAACTACCCATGAGGCATATTTTCGTCCCCTATCCTAGCAAAGTGGCTCCCTTATGCATGTCCAATCCTCTCCCAAGCAGTTGGATGCAATCAGAAGAAGAAGGAAGCTTCACTGCACTTTCCTGAAAGCTGTCATCTGCATAGGAGGAGGATTTTGCCTTTCTCAGCAAGGCAATTGCATTAAATGCTCAAGCCCAAACCGTCCCCTATATAAAGGGAGGCCATTCTCAGGTTTCAAGCAGATTCCGCATCTCAGACATTTCTCCCGAGAAATAAAAAAACCAGCTCATGCAGCTACAAACTTGCTCCGCGCAAAAAACCAAGCTCCGTGCTTATTTTCTCTCTGGCTCTGCGCCATTTTCACCTTGTTCATCACGAGTTCTTCACTCTTTCTTCATATTTTCCTTGTTTAGATCTTGTCTCCGGACAAACAAACACTCTTTTAGTGTTTTTCTCTTGTTTCAATCTGGTCTTCGGACATACAAACACTGTACACGTGTTCTTCATTCAGAAATAACAGATCAGTTTGTTATTTTCTTTTCAATTTCAATCACAATCAAAGAAGATCTCTCAGATCTGATCCGAAAAAGAGGAAGGCCCAGTTTGAGAAGCAGTTCGTGTGGATCCAATGATTTAGATGCTCCGGTGTGACTTTGATCCAGTCCCCACAATCGTTCTGATCTTTTAATCTGCTGCTCCGCGCACCAGATCTTGTTTTTACAACCTCTTTATCAATTTCAGCAAATTGATTGGCACGCCCTTACGCTGTCATAAAGAATTCTCCGCGAAAACTCTAGCAAGAGATTTTTGGCGCAACAAAAAGATTGGCCTAATTAATTGGATGACAAATTTTTTGGAATGCCCAAATTAACTGATCGATAATGATACAAATTTCAAAAAAAAAAAATGATACAAATTTCAAATAATACATATAGCTCTATAAAATCTTCCCCAAGAAAGACACCTTGCAAATGCCAATGTACGTACCTTGCTTTACTAGTTTCCACTTTCCACTTTTCACTTTCAAGATTCTTAGAGCATCTCAGAGCATCTCCAAGGTTTACACCAAATTTTTGTACCAATTTGATGCAAAAAAGGAATCTTGAAGGAATATGTCTGCATCAAATTTTTTTGTACTCCAACGTGTTGCACCAAATTGGTGTTAAAATTATTTAACTTTTTATAATTATTTTTATTTTAGAAGTATGATTACAAATTTACCCCTATCCAAGTCATGTCTTATTTTGAAGGTAGAACTATATTTTTTTTTTGCAAGGGTAAAATTAATTTATATCTATATAGCATAAATAATATTATTTTACTTATTGAAAAATAAACACCCTAAATAATAATTTAAAACAACTTGAATTACTCACCTCAATTTTTCATAATATGATAATATATGATTTCACAAAATATTTGAATCAAAAATTTGACATTATTATTCTAATTTTAAATGTGTAAATAAGATCTCTCAAATAAAAGATTTTCTATATTTATTTAAATAATAAAATTTTCATCAAATTATATAATTATTATCTCTTCAAAATTATTAAAATGATACACAAGTAATTAGAACAAAAGTAGAAGGACCAAGTTGTCATTTAACAACTTGGTCCCATCAAATTTTCATTTGGTGCAATATTATTCATTGTACCAAAATATTCTCCTCGGTTAAAAACAATTGTTGCCTTCCTTGGAAGGCTTTTTAAGTCACCAAATCAGCAAATTGGTGATATGGTGACTTGGTTGGAGATGGCCTTAGTATAAACTTACCATTTCCTTAATGATCTTCACTCCTAAAGATTTCACAACATAAAAATTAAGAAAAAATAAATTTATTTCTCCCAGAACTAGCTAATACTAATCTCAATCGGGCCAAACGATCTCGTAATTTCGTAAATGCCTCAAGAATATATATGTCCCGGCATTGAACTTGTTATGACCTTGTTGGTGGATGCACACACGTAGGATACCCTCCAATGTGATTATATGAAACATTTTTTTTTTTTTACTTCTTAAGAACATATAAAATAAAACTCATAATCGTCAAAGCCCACAACCTGACTTATCATCATCAAGGAGAGGCAGAATTTGATGTGGAGGGTTTCGAACCAACTTGGGAGGAGCATCATGAGCAAGACTTGCTAGCATATCTGCATTATACCTATTCCCGGCCTTCACTGCATGTGCAGAAAATTAAGTATTGTTGACAAGAATCCTAGTATATATCTACATTGATCTTCTAAGAGGTACACTCGATGTATCATGATGATATGGGTTGTTTAATTTTGTTTTTGTTTTTGTCTCCTCTTGATAGCCGGAAAAAAAAAATAAATAAAGAGTTTAACAAATTATTCTTGCCTTTGTAAGTACTGTATAGGATGGATCAAATTATTCTTGAATTTAACAATCCACCCAATTTTCAACAAAATTATTAATCACATTAATGGGGAATATTAAATTTTCTATATTAATTTAATGGAAAATTTTTTATTATATCAAATAAATAGTAGTATAATTTTTAATTAATTAACTTAAAATTTAATACTAGTATGTAATAATTTATTACTAGAATAACCCTTAATTATACGATAGAAATAGTATTAAATAGGTTAATTTACACAAAACTATCAACATCACCCATACATAAAAATTCGCCTTTACTATTACTATAACTCTTTCAAACCCCAACTGCTGTGGACCTTTAATGAGACGCAGCCTCAAGTTCTTGTCTCAAAGAAAGAAGTTTTTTATTTTCAGCAATTCCCTTTATTTTTTATTTTTCTTTTGATACCATTTTTTTTATTTATAATTATATATGTAATTATATAGCCTACCTCAAATTGTGGTCCTCGATAGGGAAAATTAATTCTTTTTATGGGCCAATTGAAAGGTTGTGAAATGAGCAATTTTGGCTCTTTTCATACGTCTCTCTAGTCTTTATTTGTTCTAGAGAGAAATATATTAAATTAAAATTAAAAAGAAAAAGGAAAAGAAACACTTATCTATTTTTCTATAATGTTGCCATCAATTTCACACATGCTTGTGAAAAGGACAATAAAAGTTGAATCCGATATTTTATTTATTTTTTCTTTGAATTGTTGTAATGGGATAATGATACTTTATTTTTGCTCTTCATTCGGTATTTAGAGTTTTGTTTTGATTAATTCAGATCCGACCAAGGTCTTGAACGAAAGATCTGTTCAAACTGAAACAAATTGCTTACCACTTGATCCAACCACGGTATTTCATACTTGCTCTTCCAATTTGTTCACTCATTACTATCTCACTACTTGATGTAATTATTATAATCATATACAAGTCTTATAAAGTACTAATATTATACTAAAATTCCACATCAAGATTGATAAAAATAGATATGCAAATTAAAGGAGCAAGTGATATTTTGTTATAGTTTAACAAAGGGTTTGAGTCTTACATCTAATAATTAAGAGTTTGAGTCTTTTTCACAGATTTTGAGTTCGAATTTTAAGATAAATCATATGAAATTATGGAAAAGGAAAGAGCTATCTAACACCATTTAGGCTATCATTTTTAAGTCTTATAATATAGATCAAGATTGACTTGTCTCAAGCAATAATTTCAAAAGAAGTTGTCAGTGATATTTACACATAATTTGTTAGCATTATTACTCAATTTGGGGGAAAAGAATACCTGATTTTGATTTTCTTTTGATTGTTGTGCTTGTTTAAGTAATAATCATAATCGTATTATATATCATACAAGAAACTACCTAAATAAACAAAAATTACTTAATAAATCAAATTTATAGTTAAACAAATGCGACACAATTGACCAAACTCAAAATTTGTGAAACTTAAATGTGAAACCCTATACAAGATTTCAAGACTTTTGCTTCATACCATTTAAGCATGACCTCATTATACAATCTTGATCTTCCTAAAGTGTGCCCATTTTGACATTTGTATTTGTATCATTTTGGGGGGCAATGAAAATTTTTGTGCATCAAATAAAGTCAATTTGTTTGATAATTGAAGAAGTCATTTTGATGCAAAGAAAAATAATTTCTTTCCCAGATCTCATTTTCAAGCCAAGACTTTATTTTAATTCAATCAAATGTTTGGTCCATTCCATTCAGCTCAGCATGAGCATTAATATTTATATATTTTTATTTTAGGTGTGAATTCTTAAATAATGCCTAGTGGAGTAATAAGCACGAGCTGTTGACCTAAGTCAGGTACTCACGTTTCAAGGATAAGTGGTTGTAATATTCTGAAATTTTAGGTTTTTGATTTTTGTCCATTCTGAAATAGACCCAATGCACATTTCATTTCATAAACATAAAATGGAAAAGAAATGTATATTCAAAATTTAAAACTTTCCCCAGTTCGATCAGATTTTGCCCATAAGCATTAATGAAAAATACTTGAACATGGTTACACCAAATTATCCACAAATTGTCAACAAAGTTTAGTTCAATTGATAAGATGCCGAACCGTTGTCTGGGATTTGAATCTTCTCGATAATTTTCCTTGACAGACGATTGGCTTATTGCTAAAAAAGTCTTTGAATTTACACAAAACGATCAAATAAGCCCCTTAAACTCTATTTATAGTCAAATTAAGCCCCTGAACTCTTAAAAAAGCTAAATAAGCACTTTTCGGACAGTTAAATGTTGAAATAAGGACTAAACGTTTCAAGATTTTCTCAAATAAGAATCAAAATACACAATTCCAACAAATTAAAACACATACTTAGCAATTTTTTTACAAATTATGAAATCCTTAAATGAAAACCAATGTTTCTCATGCATACACGTTAAATTTGATAGAAATATAATATTATCATGTTAATTAAAAATCAAATCCTATTAATCAAAATAAATTCATTAAACGTAATATGATATAAAATTATCGTGTGCTTTTCAGTATATATATCTCACACACTAGTATTAACTTATATTATATCCAATTTGTAAAAAAATTTTAAGTACGTATAATTTATTGAAATTGTGTATTTTGATTCTTATTTGAGAAAATCTTTAAACATCTAGTCCTTATTTCAGCATTTAACCGTCAAGAAAATGACTTATTTGACACTTTTAGGAGTTCAGGGGCTTATTTGGCTGCAATTAGAGTTCAGGGGTTTATTTGACCGTTTTGTGTGAGTTCAGAGACCTTTTTAAACAATAAAATCAAACGATTTGTAACGTAACGGTAAGTTTTCTTTTAAAGCTTTGACTGAGGCTGAATCCTCTCACTAAACCATTATTTTTTTTCCTTTAACCAATAAAAGACAAAGAAAGACGGTTCACCAAATTTACATAACATGGACTTCATGTTATAGATGTCAGAACCCAAGCCATAATGAATGGCTTTAAATATGTTGATCATTTGAAAAAAATCTGCAACTTCAAATCTTGGTTTTGGGTTTTAGTGACATGCCATCTGCCAAACAGAGCAATGGGTAATGGATATTTTATCTATAAAGATGATTTTTAAAACAATCGAAGCTCTTAATTTATAATTGGTTGGTCTGAATGGTTCGATACTTATTTCCTTGAATAAGATTTCAGTTCAACTCTTATAAATGAGAAAAAAAAAAATTATTGTTTGGAGAGTTATACCCATAATGGGTCACCCACTCAAACAAAATTAGTCATACACATAAACAAAGATGAATCCATGTGGTTTAGACAAAAAAATATGCTTTCCTGATAAGTTATCCAAATATGATCCGCCTGGAATACCAAATGATGAATTGATATTAGTCTAATGGAAAGTGGATGGTGTATCATGAAAATAGAAACTAAGTACGAGCAACACAAGAAAAAAAATCAGAGGCAGTTGGTGAGCTGTTGATTAAACTGATGATCTCAAAAGAATGGGACCCTGATTATGTGATCTACTGCCAAAAGGCAAAAATCAAGCCCTAACCCTACAAAGCTCCCAACCAAAGAGCAACCTGTAGATGCCCCTTTGCCAGTAATCTTGACCCTTGACCTTGAAACTTTCATACAAAAAAATAATGCAAAAGAAAAAAAGTCAGGACCACAAGGCATCCTGAGGGGGTCATTCATACACTTGATAAAAAGTTGAAACCATAAAATCTTAATTGACAAGAAAAGAGAAAAGTGAGAGAATGAAATTTTGGAATCTTACAACCACCATTCCAACTGCAAACAGTTGCCAAAATTTCACTTTCTATATTATATATTATTCTTTTGCCTTGCTTCCCTCAAGACCCAATAGATTATGGAGGGGAAAAGAGAGCTACAAATATTTAAAGAAAATGAAAACCCTATGGCCTCCTCCATGGATGATGACAAAAGCTTCATATAAAGAAAAGAATGTCATGTGAAAGTTAAAGAAAACGAAAAATGCCAAAAATGTCTTCATGGAGATCCAAAACTTGGGTGTTTTCAGAATTATAATAATAGGCTACAAATCTAATGGTCTTGCCGACCAAGTTTCCTTCAAGGTCCAACTCTTGTTACTGACATTGCAGCATTAAATATTCAGAAGAACAAGGAACAACAAATTAAGAAAGCTTGTAAGAAAATTACCAGATCAGGGGCTTCAGCTTCAACTATAGGTGAATGTATGTGCAATTGTGCATTGAGTCAACTTACATGTAATATCCCATACGCCGAACTGTTTCCTTTAATGGAAGTCAACTTCAAAGTTCAAACCTCAACTAATGCTAAATTTCAGGAGAAAAATCACCCAAGACAATCAACTAATACGAATTTCCTGGAGGTAATTATGTGTCTTTAATTGGACGGCTTGACTTGGGCACCAGGGGCTTCTCAAAATGACTGCATGTTGCATGCTTGTGATAATTAATGTGCCTTGATTATTTTGAAGTTAAATGCAACTTCAAGGATTGGAGAATAGCTAAACTGCCCCAGGAAAATCTGTTCCATCCTTCTTTCAATCTCATTTAGCCACAGCGTCAGCCAAGAAGATGCTACCCGAATCACACCATCCACCAATTATATCCCTGTTAGAACACTGCACCACCAATTGACATAAGACCTGTTAATAGAACTCCCATTCTACCAAACTGTTTAAATTAATGCAGACCCTGGAAATAATGATAAAATCTTCTGATTTCATGGCTAGACTTGACAATTAATAAAAACAAAAGATAAACGGTTTGACATCCCTATGGCCTATGGTTAGAGGCAGAGACTTAATCTAAGAGGTCTCCTGGTCAAATCCTGGATCGGGCAGGTGGGTTTGTTGGATGCAGAAGGCAACCATCACATAGACCAAAAACAAAAGACAACTTTGTCAACTTGCTAAGGATGAAAAAAAAGAACATAACAACATGGTATTGCAATCTGAGAAGCATGACATTACCAAAATAACTAAATGAAGTTATTGTAATCTGAAAAACGCAACATGTTAGAAGAAAGATAAATTGAAAAACAACAGAGAAAGGTATGGATTTTGTTAGTATACAGTGGATGTCGCTTCCCAGCACAGAAAATATAATAGATGATCTTACTGCCACTCTCTCTAACCAAAGATAAGCCTCAGAAAGCAATAAAAGTTGCATGGCCACTTTTGAACTCTACATTGGCCCAAGGGACCAGCATGTGCCTTTGTCTGCCAATGCCATTTTGCAGTGAGAAAGTTAAAATCCATATCATGCATAATTTGTAATGAACACAATACCTTACTGAATCCAAGCCAATTTGAGTCTCCCCTAAATGAGAATACCTTACTGCTTTCTTGCCACTGACCACAAAAGACCTGCAATCATTTCCTTATCAATCAAAAGTAGTATCGAAGATGGAAATTCAGTCTTTCAAGGCAAACTATCTTACATGATAGGGCCTTATTTTCTACCTCAGCAGGTCACTAAGAGTAATGAGTAAGCTATAAAAGTTAAGGTTGTCCATTGCATTAAGTTATTTTAATAGACACTTGGAACTGAAGTTCAGAGAGATTTTCATTCCTCTAAATCTGGCTTCCAAACTTCACATATGGAAATAAAATTTTCAAGTAAGTTTAAAATCAATCACCTCATAGTCTACCCCCTGTACATAGATGTAATCGGAGTAGAGAGATGAGAAAGCAAGTCCTGTAATCTGCAGTAAGGACAGAAATATAAGAACATTATACTTGGCAGCAGCATTACATCCCAATAGACAACAATGATACAATTGCATGGAACTTCCCTAGCAAGAGCAAAGCAGTGACAACTGACAACTTAAGCATAAAACAGGACAGGTAATATTTAGTGTTTACTGGCAGCCCACCCTCAACTCAGCATGCTTGATGTCAAGTTGAACAGGTTAGAAAAGAATTTATCACAACTTCACAATATTTCCATCTCTTTGACAAAATAGTTTAATAAACATTTACTTCTCTGCATTTATAAAATGATATGATTGGTGAGGTAGCTAAACAGAAGAATTCAAACATCGAAAGATTGGAATTAGTGGAGAATATGGCAAAAGAAAGATGCTTGCTTCCTTAATAAGCTTCACCAACTGATTTTGTGTGCGTATGCACATTTGTAGAGATCAATTGTTTTCAGAATAACTTTCCATATAGTTTAATAAAAGATTAATTGTGCAATGAATCTCAGTCCTTGCATAGTGCAGGATCCACTACACAAAATCAAGCTCATAAGTCAAAAGAGTACGATAAAAAAAAGGGAACAATTTTACTTTTTTCTGCAGTTATTTAGGTGGTATCCCGGGATTGAAGAGATCGAATTCCTCCCGGGAACACACGAAAAAAGGATATGAACTAGGTAAATAGAAATGGAAAAGAGATGTTTCCAGTTCATCAAAATCAGAAGCTTTTTCCATATGATCTACTAAAGTAGATCGGAATTGTGGAACAAACTTTCTTGAGATAGCATTTTCCAACCATGCTTCCAGTGTCTATCCACGTAATTTCCAGTGAATGGATAAGATGATTCTCTACACCTCTATGGGAGAAATGTTTGTCGCACAAAAATACTGTATTATGGGTTCCAACAAAAACCTGTTGATGACATTGATATCAAATCTAATTTAAACAGGTTGATGGTGAGATCTGTGTTCTGTACTCTGTTTTTTCCTATGCATGCAGCTTTCAATTGATGCAATACAAAAGTGACAAATAATGAGGTAATAACAGGGAGCCTATGGGGGCATCCAAGTAACCTACATCAAAGGATAATTCAGCTCTTTTCAAACCCATATACCACCACTTCCCCATAAAATCAAAATAAAAAAATTACGTGAAACCATTTTAGTATATTTGTTAAAGCAAATATGTTCTAGGCAAATCTTCAAAGTTGAAATATGCGTTCTACGCATATATGTTCAAACTAGTGAGTTTGTGTATGAAGAATTAGTGAGTTTGTCCTGCATGCCTGAGCAATATTCTACGCAAATATGTTCAAACTAGTAAGCTCCTTAACTTCTTTAACAGAAATGTTTAAGGTCAATGATAAAGACATACACACATACAACAACATTTCATTAATTAAACGGTAATGTAGCAATAATTAGAATTATTACTGAAAATATAAATATGGTTCGACAAAAGACCCCAAGAAGACAAATAACCAGGGAGAAAAAGTTCAAAACAATTTATTCACCTCATATTTTGAACAGTGCACCCATCTTGAAAGTGCTGCCCATCTAGCACAGAAGAAGTAAAAGTTAGTGTAGAATTCATCTTGTTTAACATGTAAATACATTCCACTAAATTTAAATTGAATCACTGAACACAAGGCTATAAGATGCTAGAACATAGAAGCTCATTTGGTGCATCAAGTTTAAAAAGGATCGGATTACATCTTATCTTTCACTAGATTTTCTAAGCATGATTAGAAGTAGGATGAAATAATTGCCATATCAGTCTGCGGTATAGACAGAATTGGAATAAAATGAATTTCATTTCTGACCAATCTATATACTCCATTCTAAATAAAATATTATCATCCCTCCCCAATTATCACGGCAGGATACTCCCCTGTTTTTCAATGTCAGCACTGGATATTAGAGTTCCTTTCCTTGTACCTGCCCCTTCTAAGGCCTGAACTAAGCCATACCTCCTATTAGCTCAAAACTGAGTTTGAGGAAACCTGATTCTTAAATTCCTACCAGTACTAATAGAATAATTTCCCCCAGTCTTCCAATATTGAATAAGGTTCTTCGTAACATAAGATATGGAGCTGGCACTGGCCCTTAGTTGTATAATCTACCAACATAGCAGATATTCTCCCAACGTTTATCCTCCTCTATAAATGCATACTGAGCACAGATTTCTATAAAATTCAAGGACATAGTACTTAAATCAGTATATGTAATGCACTCTAAGGTAAAGTGATGTAGTATTTTAGAAGATAAAAGTGCTCATTCTTGCGTGGTCCACCCATCATTGAGATGAATCAAGGAGGCAACAACTATGAAGAGTTACAATGTTATTACTTTGTAAAACCAATACACAACAGCTACCAACCTGCGGGGATCATAGATGGTGACAGTACGATCAGCACCACCCACTGCAATGTTTCCAGTTGAAGAACTGCAAACAGCATAAAAAATATCTCCAATAGAACCACAAATACGATGGACGCAACCGCCATTTTCTTTCATTCTTAAGTCCCATATAGACAGCTATAAGTAACAGTAAATGAAGCAAAGCCATCAGATTATTTATCACATTGAGAAAAATAAACTATAGAAACAGCAGAACTATATACCTGGCAGCCTTCAGTTATGGCTAATATGGAAGTCTCGCTGCCTTGACCTAAATTCTGTATGAAGTTCAATGAAGAAGGATACCAAAGTCTGAAAGGCAAGCAATGAGTCAGTATATAATGTCCACACAGAAATTTTTGAGTATTAAATATTAATAACATGATGAAACAGGATCCTTTTGTGAAAATCACAAGCAAAAGAAGTAAATTTGTTTTAAAAGGTTCTTTAAAATGCTTTACATGTCTAAAATAAATGCTAAAAGATTGCATGTCACAGAAGTGATGAATGACAATAAACAAACTCCCTCAGTCAGGTAGTGCAAAGTCCATGTTGCCATTATTTTGACATCAAGGATTGTCCACACTTTGCTATGGCTTCTATCATATAATACTGTTTAGAGGAAGAAGAGAGAGATAGAGACAATAGGAAATTCACATAACCAGATAAACTTCTTT
This sequence comes from Corchorus olitorius, assembly GCA_001974825.2. Classification (NCBI taxonomy): domain Eukaryota; kingdom Viridiplantae; phylum Streptophyta; class Magnoliopsida; order Malvales; family Malvaceae; genus Corchorus; species Corchorus olitorius. Next base: position 35,933 of record AWUE01013864.1, on the reverse strand, counting down.
ATTTGAAACGCTCAATAAGCTCAAATAATAACCTGACAAGCCCGTAAGATGGTCCATTGTAATACCCCTCTAGTGCAACCATACACGTCTACTAGAAATGTTGAAGATATTGGTTGGCTAAAGGCCAGTGAGAATTTCAATAATAAAATTGAGCCCCCTACTTCCTTAAGATGCACATCATTATGAAGATAGAGATAATTTTGCACACAAACTAATATATGCAAAAGATAGATTGGAGAGAGATAATACTCACGTACGTAAAGTCTGAAGATGGATGTCCTGGTCATAAACATCAACACTTTTGCAAAAACTTCGAGCCACAGCTGCCTGAATTAAAAAACAAGTCAGTGCAATGTGAAGCCCTAATTTATGGTAGAAATAGTTTAGTGCAGTAAGTATTGATCCAGAAGATGTTAAAACTAACACTACCAACGGGTGAGAAAGACAGCATATGACATGATGCATATAACTGTAAAATTCAAAAGCCTAGTGGATTTTACTAGGTATGGCAATACAGAGTACAGAGAGAGCTAAATCAAGTTCCTTTCAGGTCTCTGCCCTTGAGAAACTTAAACATTCTTTAGAATTTTGTTAATTTCAGCTTTTAGTTATTTATTTATTTTTTACGGAAGACAACATACCATGGACCATTGAATTGGACTGAAGCAAAGCCCAGACCAGCTACCTTCACCAACACCAGAATCCTGAGGCAAAACGGAGTAGGTAATCCTGTCAACATCTGAAATTTTCAGCAGTAGAACTTGATAAGATACCTTAACTACTTAAATGAAAACTTGGCAAGCAAGATGATATAAAATCTGCCAGACAAAAAGAGGAAAATCAGCTCTTTCAGATGCAGAAAAAAAAATATTAATTGCTAATTTTCGCATTTCAAGGGGGATGTACCCAGGACCTCTTTATATAACAGATAGCTTTTATTTCCTCCATTTCCCAAAGAACTTTGAACGTTATATACCAAACATATTGAATGATATGAATCTATCATATCAATAAACAAAAGGGAGCTGCAAATAAGTAATACGAAAAGATGCATTCAGAAAATGGAAAACAAGCTTAAAATTTAAGGCCTCATATCATTGGCAGCATAGCAGAAAGCGAAAATAGGTTCACTCAGACTAGTATTATTTTAATGATAAACCAGAACCAGTATAAATTAGGCAACTAGAAGTATTTACTTGGATATTCATTTAGCAAATACCACCTAAAGCTGAAATGAAAGGGATAAGGCTAGAAAAGTGTCATGGTAACCAAGGGATAAAAACTACTCAAGAAAGCCCTAACAAAAGCTATGATTCTCTTCACTTTTAAATCTACAGTTATAATAATATCATAAAGCGAATAAACTAATTCTCAACTACTAGTTTTGCTAGTAACTTCACCAAGAAACATACAGTCAGCCAACTAGAGTTAAATGAGAAATAAATTAGGGATGTACCTTTACCACTAGCATCCAGTTTAGAGACAATAAGATGGCCATAAGCATCCACGCTACCCAATACTAAGTAACCAGTACCTGCAGGCATTGAATCACAGTTTGAACACTTGTAAAAGTCTAAAAATATCAATGGATCCTTATCAAGGCTCCGTAGCGAAAGTTCAATGCAGAATAATCATAATAGTCTCAGTCAAATCCAAAAGTCTTAAATCAATTCAGCTCCTTATGATTATCTACTACTACAAAAGGAACTTCTGGTGAACCTGCTATACTATTTTTTCATGTAAGCCAATATGATAAGCAAAAGAGTATGAGAATTCTAAAATATACAAAAACAAAAGATTCCCTCTGCTTTGCAAACTACAATCACCATATGCTGCCATAAGCAATAGAAATCCATTGTCCTAAGATACAAAATCAAAGATATAGTAAATGCCACTGTAAGAGCCACTTACTTTCAATTTCGGCAAGTACAACACTCTGAATTTCTGAACGATGAGGGCACCGCTTAACTAACATAGAGTCTATCACCTTCAAAATCGTAAAAGTTATGATTCATATATATTCTTAAATGAATTAACATTAACACAAGCTAAAGATTATTTCAAATTCCCATTTTTCCTTCTTAAGAAATAATAGTAATGAATGGGACACTAAAAGTCATAGAATGACTATGAGTACCTCTGTCTGTTCAGGAATAAGGAGGCCTTCTTTCCCTTTGCTAAGCCAAGAATCTTCCAGCAGAATCTAATAAAATCAATCATTAAAAAGGATTTTACAAGAAATTTATACATAGAATACATATAAAAAATTCCAAATTATATAAATACATACTTGAAGTTTGTAGATGTTGCATCCAGAGGCAACATAAACCCAACATGAAGAGCCATCCTTATTTACCTGACGAACAATTGGAAAAAAGAAACAACATGGGTATTAAATTAACAATTTATATTAAAATAAAGGAACATATAAAAATGAAAAGAGAGAGAGAGGGTAAAATTACATGAAGAGCGAGGCGAGTTGACTGTAAATTTCCAGGAGATGGGTTCTCTATAAGTGTTGATGGCACCACCGCCTTTCTCAAGCTCTTTGCTTCCAAGCTTGACCCCATATTCCTATCTCTATGTCTGGCCGGAGAGAGTTACCGGGAATCCGTGTTTTCGTCACTACAAAAGATTCTGAGGTTTTCCAAGGGTTTAAGGTTTTAGATTAGGTTCACACTTCACTGTTCACTACTTCTCGGACTGGGTCTGCGACCAGCCTTGTCTTTTTTCCTTTTCCTTTTTTTTAGACCTGGCAATTCGTATAATTGTGTCGTTTCGTGTCGTATAAACGTGTATAATTTAGGAGTATATGGTCAAACACGAACACGACACAAATAACTAATTGTGTCATGGTATAAAAAACATTTACGAGAGTCGTATACACGACACGACTAAACACAATTTTTTAAGCATGTAATCAAAAACACGACACAACACGATTAACACAAGTTAAATGTTTTAACACGAATAATTTAAAAATGGTAAAATTACCAAAAATCTCCCTAAAATATTTATAAAATTACACAATTTTAATGATTACTTTTCATTTTTCAAAAGGTCAAAGTGGTATTTTACTTTAAACAAACATATAAAGTTATAAATATTTACTACACATGTTATCGTTTTAGCAGTTAACGTGTTGACACGGATAACACGACTAACTAAATGTGTTATATGTGTAACACATCGTTTTAGTCGTGTTTTATACGATTATGACACGGAACACGTTTTCCCTTAATCGTACTGACACGATTAAACACAAAACACGTTAAACCCAAACACAAACACGATAAAACCTGTATCGTTACATGCCGTGTTAGAAATTGGCAGGTCTACTTTTCTTCCTTTCTTTCTTTCTAAATAGTAATTCTTTTTATTACTAACTTTTATTGGGTTTTGATGTAAAAAAAAAAAAAACTTTTATTGGGTTTTAGCCATCCTTTGGGCTGGGCCCATATTTCGTTTTTAATAAACTTGCAAAAAAAAAAAAAACACAAACAAACAAACTCTGATTTTCCATAACAGTCGCATACAAGATCTTATTTAAAAGACATCCAGCATCCTCAACTTCAAAAGAAATATGCTTCCATTGCTCAAAAAAAAAAAAAGATTTAAAAGAAGAAAAATGTCCTGAACAATTTCTGCATTCGTTTTGATGGACTATCTACAAATTTCAGGTTTTTTGCTCATAACGACAAATGATTCCTTTGAACTAATATGTACAGATTATACACCTAAATTCATCACAAGAAACCAATAGAATCGAAAGATTCTACAACAAATAAATCGATGCAACCAGAAAAGCCGATTAATTAGAAGCTCTAATTCTCGAGATAATCCTGGTCACTCTCCTCCCATTCATGGTAACATTTGAAGAGCCAACAAGAGTGGACCTCTTAAACAGCCTAACAATCTCCTTGACTTCCTCATTACCACACGCATCCACAACCACCACACACACTCCGCCTTTTCTCACTGTCCGCTCCATCTCCTCCGCATACCGACTGGGATACAAGGCCTCTGCAAAATGCCCAGAAAAGGCTATATCGAAAGACCCATCAAAAAAGGGAAGATTCAGGGGATCGGCCCTACTAACCAAAGGCAAAGACTCTATCAGTTCAACACCTGTAACATCCTCGATACCCATTTTGGATAAAGCCATCACCTCATGGCCAGCACCAGCAGAGACACAAAGGACTTTAGAGTGGTTCTTGAGGATACCTATGTGGTACAGTTGGGTGAAGAATTTAGTAAAGGAAGAGACTTGGTTGATCCAGGCTTTGGAGGACCACAGGCGGGCATTCTTTTTGGGAAGAGGGAGGTAGTGGCGAGGAGAAGAATCACAGGTGGATTTGGGGAATCTAAGGTGAGGCTTTATGGGAGCATTGGGAGGGATGCAAGTTTCTGGAGTCTGGAGGAAGAGGAATACGAGAATAAGTGTGGCTATGGTGAATGATACAAATGAAACTTTGTTTAGAAATCTCTGTATGTGTCTTTCCATTTTGGTTTTCTCGTTGATGGAGATTTCACCAAGGAATTCAGGCACTGTCTTCGCCCATTGATGATACACAAACTCAGAGCACTGCAGAATACTGTTTGTGAGAAGGGGAGGGAGAGGGAGCTTTTGTTTTCTTTTTTTTTCTATTTCAATCTTTTTGCCTTTCCTCTCCTCTTCTGGGGGTTAATCACAAACCATTTTGCTTTAGTATTATTGGTGTTGGGTAAAGCAAAGAGCACTAAACTGGAACCAATGTATGCAAGTATCTTGTATTGTATTGATAAACTGCAAGACAAGAAACCATATACGGAGATATCATTAAACATTATGGCCCCAAGGTGGGGAAGAAAGGTATTCAAGGAAGAAATATGAAATTAGCAAACCTTAATTTTCAAAATAGGCTTAGTTCACCAAGCCTAGACAAATCACAGATCATTACAAAGGCAAGCATTTTATTATCAATAAACAAGGGCAGGGCATCCTAACCAGGAAAACTGCAGATATATTACTCGAAGGTCCAAAAAAAGGAGCCCCTCAGATCTCATAGTCTTAACAAGATCACGAATGCTCACAGTAATGGTATTCACCGCTATCATTCGGCTCATACATGAATAGCAAATAAATACACACAGAATGTGCACACAGGAGATGTAGACAGAGATAGCAGGAGACATAAAGGTGGCGTTTAAGCTAGACATGAATTGAGAACCAGAACTACTCAACCAGAATGAGTATTTCGATCATTGGGCAAAACACGGTAACCGTAAGATCTCAATGCAATCCTGGACACGAGTATCTTACATCATAATCTAACTCCAATAGAAAGATTATTATGATATACTAAAACAACTTATACAATTTGTTTGAACAAATCATAAAATACGCTCAGTCGGCACGGAAACCTATTTCAAGTTGTCAGATGGAATTGCTTTTCCAGAAAAGTCATCCGCTTTAACTAGTTAGCGAAGAGCCTGACTGCCATAGCTACTGCAAGTGAAGTAGAAAAGGACTGGCTTTAAACAGATTTAGATAAAATCCCACAGGGAAACAAAGAAACGGAGGATTCCCTTAAACTACTTAAGCCTTTGAATCAGCTACCGATGAATAGTTGATTCAGAGGTTAATGGCAGGATTCAATTTCAAGCTGAATACGATTATAATTGCTGCGTGCCTGGCCAGGGGAACTAACTAACCGAAAGGCACCTTTTTCAAGCTCTGAGCAAGAACCCTTCTCTTCCTGCTATCAATATTCCTCCTCTCTACTCCAAGAACAGAGAATAGAGGAAAGTTGATGCAAGTTGGTTTTCTGAGAGCTATCATGCAAAGCCTATAACAAGTGAGCAACTAGACTCTAGAGGAAGATACAACAATTAAGGAAAAGAGTCAAAAGCCAAAGCCCCTATAAATATTATAATCATAAGAGAAGTTCGTAAATTTTGTCAAAGTTGATAGTCTTCAAGGACACAAAAATATTGATAACAAACAGCAGAATAAACTTTTCTATACTGAACTGATAATAAGAGAAGAAAATTACACCCCAAGGACTTTCAGGGTATTAAAAGCTAATTATGGATTACCACATTTGAAAAACAACTCAAAATGATAACCCAAATTTTTTAAAAATAAAATAAAGCCCTCAGATCTCATGGCAAGTATCATCCACAGTATAAAGTAATGATTCTCATTATGAGCCGTCATACATCATCAGCCGTCTCACTAGGAAGATAGATAGATAGATAGATAGATAGATCATAGATAGATTATAGATAGATAGACACGTATAGCCCATCAGAAGAGAGAGAGAGAGAGAGAACAGAGCACGAGAGCTGTTTGCTTTGCTGTTTCTGATATCATTGATTGATGATGATGATGATGATGATGAAGGTGAGGACGGAGATGATGAGCAGAGACTCAAAAATGAGAACCAGAAACAACTGCTCCATTCAATGAGTTCTCTATCATAGGGCAAATTAGGTCCAAAAGGATTTGCACAAAAATGTTTGAATAACTCAAATTCAATGAATAAAACACACTGAACTTCAGAACTCCAGTTTTCCAATATCTTCATTGAACTTGGAACCTTAAAACTTGAAATTTAAATAGCCAAGCTCATCTATACAAATATCTATAGCACGCAATTAACTACTAATTCTCATACCATCTAAAACTACTACAACTAGGAAAAATAATGTTGCACTATTACAGTAAAGTAATCCCCTCAGATCCTCCAGTGTCATAATTGAACAGTAATGAAGCTCATGATTCATAAAGCCAATCCACATGCTCAAGGGTAAATAAAAACAAACAAGAAGGTTTAGGCAAAAACGCAGAAGCAAAATGATGGATGTTCGAAATGAAAATCAAAGCAACTATCATGGGCAAGGGCAATGACTCTTACCACAGGCCATATGTCAAAGCAGTTCCCATTTACTACTAACATGCAAAATAAAACACTTGACAATCCACACTTAATAGAAGCAAAAGAAAATTATAAGATTAGCAGAAAACAATGACAAAGCACAAGCTTGATCTAAAAGAAACAGAACATCAACAAGCCTTGCTTGCAGGCAACTAAAAAAGTTCAAGCAGCAGTGATAGTTGGAATGAGGATGATGCTCACGTTGATGGAAACAAACATATAAAATGAGCAAGCAAATTAAGCATTAACAAAAGGAAGATTTCAAATACTACTCCTCCCAAATCCCAACTCTTAATTAGCATAATACTAGCACTTAGCAGCATCAATAAACAACCAACATAATTTCCTGAAGATTATATGCCAGGGAAACAAAAGCAGGAGAATAAAAAAAAAATCAAGCAAAAAGCCCTCAGATCTCATAACAATGTCGGGTCATACGCAGTTTAAAGCAACTGAATTTTCATTAAGAGCCTTCACCAAATCAGCAGTCATGTCCATAGGAAGGAAAAGAGAGATAGAGAGGGAAAGAGAGAATGAGCAGTTCCTCAGATGGAACAAAAAAGGGAAAAGAAAAAGAAATAGAAAGACAGCAACGATGCCATGTCATTGCTGATAGCAAAATGCCCAAAACGAATATCAGAGTTAACTGCTCCCCTTCAATGAGTTTCTCAATCATTGGGCCAAAATACCAAAAATGAACTTTTTTTTTCTCTCAGAAAAAAAAAGGGTATTATGCAAACATCAGAAATGGAACCTGCTGCAACAATTTAAAGGAGAAATGCTCTTCCATAAACTAATTTAATTCAACAACAAAGAACTTTATATAATAATAATGATTAACTAAAAGAAATGCTAACCTCGAAACTTGCGACCTGCATTCCCCTGAAGAGTATCGGAATTTGAGAAATTGTGAAGAATGAACTAACACCGCAACCCGTATTCGAATTCACCCAGAATTAGACAATTTTAGTAAACAAAAGGAAAATGGAAAGAAAGAGAAGTGGGCTAAGCAAGCCTAAAACATAAGATGGAAAAAGGTTTGAGTTCACAAATTCTGCAGAGTAATAGGCCCAATTTCAAGTATAAAAATGGGCTTCTAATTAGTAACTGATTGCTGGACTATAAATACTTTTTTTTTTCATTCTTTTTAATTTTTATAGAAAAAAAATTAAATTTAAGCTTATGATTGAAGTCTTTTATATATTTCTGATTATGGCCAGAATATAGTTCTGATTTAAATTATTTTTTCTCAATGCCAGTTTCTCTGTGAAATTAAAGATAAATGTGATAACCCATTATTAAAACTAATACTGAAGGTACATGTTCAAGAATTGAAATGTGACAATAACCCAAAATTTGGGATCAAAACTTGTGCTATCGAAGATCATATAATTTATCATTATATTCTTGATTTCCATATAAGCCAAACATTTGCAATCGCTAACTATAAAAGATTCACTGCCTTGAACCCCAAAGGTTGATACTTCATTTATTTCAATTCCTTTATAGTTTTTACAAGTTTATAAACACAATAATACTACAATTCTCAACAAGAAAACTTTGGATAACATATTAACATGTAATGTAGCAACCATCACAGCCTGCCACCGCCAGCAGCTGCAACCGCCACCATTTCGGATGCCCACCTGAGCCAATACCATTGACTAAACACATCAAGGGTCCAGAGTCCAGAGTCCAAGCGAAGGTTTCTCTATGGGTCATCTGTCTTCTGGAAAAGATTCATAGATAAGAGTTAAGCTTATGCATAATTTTCTTTCAACTACTACTCTAGCACCATCATCAACTTAACTTCAAAATACACAATAAGAAGAAAGAACCTCCAATGCCCTCAGAAATCAGAACTCATAGTTCTAAAATTTCATCAATGTTGATACTATTGAATTCGTTGAAAACCTTCCACATCCACCACCAGTGCCATCATTAGTAATAAGACCCTTGTGGTCCTGATAATAATAATAATTATAATAATGAGGAAGAAGAAGTAGTAGTAGACAGACAGCAACAGCAACAGCAACATCAACAACAACAAACAAGTAGGCGAAGAAGAAGAAGAAGAAGAAGAAGAAGAGAAGAAGGAAGAAGAGTCCAAACTAATGATGACAAGTAGTAGAAAGGGTGGAGGAAAACAACAATGCTATAGTAACATTTCTGCAAAAACTTTCCATCATTGGGCATGGTCTACACAAGTGATCACAAAGACCATTTTGACACAAAGTAAAAGATACTCTTAACTGCCAAGTAAAACAAGCTTATAGAAGAAAAACAACGGCAAGAAATATAAAAACACAATACCATGAATTCCACCCTTTGGACTATGTAAGCCTCTCTTTAAAACTCTAAAAATGCAATTCAAACGAGCCCTCAGATCTCATAGCTATGACAAAATCATGTACGGTTCAATGTAAGCGCATTCATCAATAGCTTTTCACACACCTCATATATATATTTATATATACATACATACACACAAACACAAGTGTATGTGAATAGAGAGAGAGAGAGAGAGAGAGAGAGAGAGAGAGAGAGAGAGTGAAGATGAAGGAGGTAGTGTGCAAAGCCAGAGATGAATGAAACCCAGAACCATTCAATCAAAAAATGAGTTTTCGTCACTGGGCAAAGCAAACAAATAACCTAGCCTTTAAATTTTCATTAAAGAAAATCTACTTCATCTTCAGAGATAGAAGGATAGACAAAACAACACACTAAAGCTATGATCATGGCTCAAAAAGAGAATCATGGCACCCCCTGCCAATGTCTTAACTTGAATTAGCAGGAATTCTAACAAACAAGCCTCCATTTGGTTAACACTTTTACTATTTGCATTTTACTATTTGTCCTCTGTTTTCTACTAATGTTTATCTTTTGCCTTTTACTTTGTATTCGTTTTTACCCATAACAAAAAATAAATATAGACTAATTCAATTTTACTAGCAAAATAGATTGAATTGTAAATTTGTTGCAAAAAGGCATATGCAGATGGATGACAAAATTATAGACTACTTAGGCCAAAAACTAAAGTAAGCCACACCAATAAGAACTACACTACATCAACCAGCGGCAATTTTTTATAATGTAGTCACTATAATTAGCAAAACCAACAGCCAAAAGCTTTCAGTTAAGTGCAAGCTATAATGACTTTGAATGCAAACCATATGAAAAAAACAAAAGAGAAACTGTAATGAAATCTATTCTAACTGATCAATAAGGCCCTCAGATCTCATAGCTATATTTGTTCATTTGCAGTATCTAAAACTGATTCTCATAAAGAGAATTTACTCATCATCAGCCGTGTCAATAGAAAGTTAGATAGAATCATTGATAGACAGATAGACATAAATATGCAGAGAGAGAGAGAGAGTGCGTGAAGAAGAGAAAGAGAGAAAAAGAGCACTAGTACTATATGGAACGCTTTGAGAATGATTGATCAGGGTGACAACGGAGATGATAATAGTAAATGCTCTAAATAAAAATCAGAAAAAACTGCTTCAGTCAATGAGTTTTCCATCATTGGGCAATAACCAGATACTAAAACAAAAACCCTACAAAATACTAGACTTAAGAGTCAATAAAAACAAGGAAACAAAAATAACAATAAAGGAAGCAATTGCAATCATAGAGACCTAGAATCAGCATCCAACAATGTACATCAAGGTCATAGCTTACTCCCAACATTCCCATTCATAAATTTGAGATTTTGCTAATGCAAAATGCTAGAAGAATCTATTTTTAACCAAAAATTAGAGATATAAATCCCAAAATATAAAAGTGAGAAATCTGGGGTGAGTCAGACAAGCTTTCTAGGCTGCGTGTGCATCAAGATTACAGCTTTTTTTTCTCAAAAAAGCTGCTCAGAGCCCAGTGCATGTATCATCATTTATCACTAAACAAGTAAAATAACCATTTACGAGTGAAATACAAATATGGGTATTTTGAAAAAGTGATAAAAAGTCATGGGAAGCCCTCAGATCTCATAGCTTTGAACAAATCATCTGCGATTTTTATGTGCTATGGCAGTTCCTCCAAAGCCTTTACACACCACCACACGTCTATGTGTGTGTGTATGAAGCGGATGGTGGTAGCGGTGGAGGTGGAGGAGGTGGTGGCGACGGCGGTGGTGAGTAAAGGCTCCAGAAATTAACAAAAACCACAGCAACAACCGCTCAATGTATGAGTTTATACATCATCGGGCAAACTATAATGAATTAGTCGGAACATGTTTCCCTAATTCCCTTCGTGTTAAAACTAACTAAAATCAATTCAAAAATTAAATAGCACAGTTGTGAGATCTGCAAAGTGAGAACTGAACAGATGAAGAATGGAAAGAGGTATATTAGGGTTTCTATTTTATAAGGGAAGAAGTATTGAATTACTGAATTACCATTGATTTCAGAGGGAAATATCTGATTGTACCAAAAACTGAAATCTTAAGTTGGGCTTTAATTGGTTGTAAGACTTGAACTGTTAAGGCTCATAAGAGGCTTCTGAAGCGTTGATTCAGCCATTGAGTTATATTGGGCTTGAGTTGCTTACAAAGCCTGTAGAGGCCCAATTATATAAGTGCCCGAGACTGATGGGCCAAATGGATTTTTGGTAAGAAAGAAAAAATTATGATCGGCCTTGATACCAAAACAATTTTAATAAGGATCGAACTCGTCTATATTTTCTGATCAAGTTGTTTTTGCTACCCATTCTTGGAGAATAGGGTGAACTTGTCTCTATTTTGATAAAGATAAGAATACGAGTTTGATCTTCCGGAATTAATATTCTCATAACTAGACCGATGATTGAAGTGGTTCGGATTTTGATTGACGATTTAATTGATCCAATCAGTCTCGTTCAATGGAAGGAATATATTGTTAGTAAAATATGTTTGGGAAAATATCCAAATCAAGACTAAAAGTTTAGGGATGTGCTCAACTCGGGCCTAATTCTTTAGATTGAATCTAATTAGCCTTAAAATTTTGCATCGTCAACCAAATTAGACCTATTTCTGACGGAACCACTTACGTGTTGCGTATTCGCCGTTAAGTCAAAAACATGTCGTTACCAAGTTAAAAAGAAACATGTAGTACTTAACAGTGCGTACACTACATGTGAGACCCTAGCCCAAGATAGCTTATATATTATTAATTGGGCCTAAATATATCTTAACTTATGGGCTAAAAACCCATTAAGTGATTAGCATAGTTGGTCTAATAATATATATACACTTTCTTTTCAAAACTAGGGTTAGACAAATTAGGAGAAGAAGGAAAACGACCAGACAGTTTTGAAGGCTAATTTCATCACTTTTCCATAATATTTTCATGCTAAGAGGTTAGTTTTAACAACTTCTTAATGTTTTCACCTTGTAAGCATGCATTAGGGAGGGTTTTGGTTTGAAAGAGAAAGAATTTCGGCCACCGGCCGCCGACCGGCGAGCCTCCGGCCACCAAATTAGTATCAATAGATTCCTCTAATCATTATGAGTTCATAGAACTTGGAATCACTCAATTTGGTTGGGTGAATCAAAAGTTATAGCAATTTTAAGTTAAGAACCCTAAGTTGAAAATTGTGATCGGTGGGCCTACTTTCCTTGCCGAAATCCGGCAAACCGGAGGCCTTTAGAGGCCAAACTTATGGGGGAATTGTAGTATGATGTAAGATCTGTCCATTGGTACCTTTCATAACTCCATAGGTGTTTTGAGGAGAGAGAATCGAAGTTCCAAAAATGCTTGGTCGATGGGACGAATCTGGAAATTCCAGATTTGTTCATCAAGAAGATAAACAGTAATTGGCGATGCCCACTCTCGGCCAGAAATTGAATCGGAGAGTGTAGTTCACCCCTAGGTCGTTTTAAAGTGAAATTTGGGGGATTTGCTCAATAATATATTTCTGATTTTCTGGAAGTTTTCTATAATTTTTCAGATTACAAATTAGTTTATATAAATTATTCTTTTTGGAAAAATGATTGGGAGAGTGTGGCTTAATTTTAAAGAGTTAGATTCTGAAATTTTGGTGAAAATTATAAATTAATATCAGTGTTATTTTAATGTTTTTAAAATGGAGTTCCACTCTCTTGAAATTTCGAAACCTATTTTCAATGATTATTTTCAATAGTATAAGTGGGTTAAATGTGCAAAATTCCGTGTATGTGTTTTTAAAATGTTTTGAAAAGGAATTTTCAGCGGTCCCCCAATGTTGTTTAGGATTGGTTGAAGGGTAGATTGAACATGCATAATTGTTGTGTATATTTGTTGTTTCCAACGAATAGTTATAAATTGTTAGGATCGTGATTGTGTGTATCTTGCTGTGGATTTTGTGCTGTGATTGTGTTGCTAATCAGGTAAGTTTCCGAACCTTTCTGGTTATTTTCAAAATGATTGGTTTTAAATTGTTTCACATTGGTTTTGCTATAATTGATGTATTGTTTTTGAACTATTGAAATGGTTTCGTAAAATGGATCAAGCATGAATGGTAAAATGATTTGGAATTGTGGTATTGTGAAATTGATTTGAGATTGTGAAAATTGGTTTTGGGGACTTTGATGGCTGCATAGTGGACCCGTGTCTCAGGGGGTTAAACTGATGGTGGTTTCGGGAATCTATTACCATACGGTTGAAATATTGTGTATCGTGATATCGTGTATCGTGGCGGCCTGATAGAACTCTATTGAAATGTTTTTAATTTGTTGATCGTGATTGAGAAATTGGTTGTAAATTATTGTTTTGTTAAAGATTGTGATTTTTGAGAAAATGGTTTTAAATGCTTGATCCAGCTAGTTAGGTTTTGTTACTTACTGGGCTCTTTAGCTCATTATGTGGTTTATATATATTTCAGGTGATGACGATTGAGCATTGGGGTGCATTTGGGAGAGTGCGCTAGGACGATAAAATTAGACATTGGATTTTATTTATGTTATTGAACCGCTTCCGCTATTACTTATCGTTTATTATTGGGATTGTAAGATTAATTTTGGTTTAAGAGGTTTTAAAGATTTTAGACTTTTGAACTTATTGGATCGTAAGTTGGCCTTACATGCTCATGGGTTTCACTTCATGAGTGTGTGGCGTTGTTATATTCCGAGCCTTTGGTTCGGGACGTGACACTACACATGCGGGTCCAATAAAAAATAGACTTAATTTGATTGATGACTCAAACTTTTAAGCCTAATTAGATTTAATCTAAAGAATTGTGTTTAAATTGAGCATTTCCCCAGACTTTTACTAAATTGAATATTTACCCAAATATGTTTTATTATTGACCAAGTATAGATTAGGTAAGGCTCATTTAGTAGTATTTCAAGTGAGCAAAATGTTTAAATTTTTACTCTTGCGATATTATTTTGTCAATTTTCAAAACCTTTCAAATTTGGTCCAATCCAATTTTGGACCGAACTAGCTAGCAATTCCCATTTCGATCAGTCAATCAATACACTATCTGATCCGATTCCAACACCATCTAGATAAACATATGTTAGTAGAGTTTTTTTTTTTTTTTTTTTTTTTGCTTTTTTTTTTTTCACCAAGGTATCCCCAAGTCCTTTTGATATAAGACTAATCCTCTTCAGGTCAGGAGCGTGTAAGGTTAAAACCATCTCAACAAAATGTTAGTAGAGTTTTAACTTTAACTCATCATGAACCCTAATTAATAATCTCGAGTTATTGAAATAAGAGAAGAAGAACAATTTGCCAACTATAGATAAGAGGATTAGGTTGGAAGGCTCTATGTGCAGGGGTACTCAAATTGGAATTTCTTTCACACAGTTCTTCATATGTAGGGGATTTTTCAGTCTAAAAAATTTGTAGAAAAGACTTTATAAATACTTGAAAGTCAAAGTTAATTAACGATTTGTCCTAATCTTAAAAATAAGATAATCTCTTGTATTATCATGATTCATAAGTTATGGTCTTTGTCACCCCTAGGCCAATTTGTAGAAAGCATCAAGCAAGAACGGTTTGGATTGGGAGGGGGACCATGCAAAGTTGCGCTAAATTTCCATTTTTTTTTCTTCTCTTTAAAGAACAATTCCAACATCAACTTAGGTATCGGAAAATGTATATTTAAGTACAAAAAAAGATTAAACATTTTCAAAAGTGGGGAATATGCATTATTAATTAGAAAATTAAAACGAAAACAATTAATGAAACCCAAGGGCCAAAACCAAATCCCAATTAATGAAATAAAATAAAATAATGAAATAAAATAAAACGAAAACAATTAATGAAACCCAAGACCGAATCCCATCACACCAGGTGTCCAAAGACAAAAGTCAGCAACACATAAAAAACAAGTTCAAAATCTTGGTTTGGTCCCCATCTCCGGCCATAAGAGTCACCACTTACATCAGTTTTGGACCTTATTATGAAAAGCAATTGGCCTTTGAGGCTTCCCTAAGAGCCATCAACAACCTCTACCAATCACCACTATGAGTGCTCAGCTCACTTAATCAGCACAAAAAATGCTTTCTTACCAGACATATTTAACAGATTCTTATCCACTTTACACAATTGTATTTACTTGGTAAATTTAGGTCAAGTATGATTTCTTCCTGTCATTATAGTCATTTTTTCCGTCATCGAGCTTGTTGGGGACTGAATTTTGGTAATCGTAACTAAGAGTCCAAGGCGCTACCAATGGCCTTGGAACTGTTGGACTTGGCGCTAAAATTCATTAAATTTTAGTCTGTCACTCCACAGTAGATCACAGTTGGTGAAAATTTAATGGAAAGCAGGCTCTACCATGGTTCACATATTAGTGTCATATATTTTGGGGACATTTCATTTTTCTTCCCTGTAGACACAAGACAAAGCAGGGCAGAGCCATACATACAAACCAACATGATTTTACCTACTAGACTCATAAATTCTGGTTGGTATAAAAAAAAATCTGGTTCTAAGTTGCTGAACTAAAAAGGGTGACTATTTAAGTTCATCTTAGACTTAAATGCTAACCAAAAAAGCAGGTACATAAATTTGGTGTTTTAGCACAAGATTTCCTTAAGCAAGGTAACCAATGAGAAATTCCCTCTAGGTGACCTGGGTTAAAATAGCCATCCATAATTCATTTGCTTTAGTAAAGTTACTTCAATTATAATTTGAAAAGTAGACTATATATATCAGCCAAGGCTATTATAACCAGCTGGATACTTACACTTGGACCAAGCAAATTTCATGTGCTTTGCTGCTGCAGGGTAGGTTCAAAAAGCCAAAATCAAACAAAAATTTTGGTTAGATAGGCTGCTCAACATCCATTCAAAGGCATGAATTATTGCAGAGGAACATACAGTTTTTGATCATGCTCAAACCCAAGATTTTTTGTTGTCCACGCAAACAAGCAAACAAGCAAACTGATTGAATCGATCGATCTTGGTTGAACATTTCTGCTTTCTTGATCATTGGGTTGCAACTCACAAAGTTAAAACTGATAATGTTATTAATAAAGTTAATGCACTAGTGATCCATTGACCACTATCACTTTTTGGAGCGAGTCTATTCTACTGCAACCAGAATTTTATTACTTACCAATCCATTTTTACAAGATTTTTATAGTGTTAGAGAGATTTTTAGTGCTCCACCAACTGTCCCTCCCTAGGAGAATCTCATCACTCTCTCTTTCCATGCGCATTATTAGACAAAAGGGCATTGGCAAAAGCAGTCCAAAACCATCTATGATCGTCTTGAATTAGCTTCTTATTAATTTAAGTTGATAAATACCATTTTGGGCAAACCTAAAGTAGCACTTTGGTCATCAAAGTTAGGTTCAAGATTACGTAATGATTTCCAAAGATATAATTGTTAGGTAAAAATCTATATTCTAAACTTATCTTTCTTTATAAGGGTGCGTTTGGTTTGCAAGAATTTTAGAAACTACCCCATTGCTTATGACACTATAAGCAAAGGGCAACCCTTTTCTTGTTTGCATCTTGGCATCAATTCTAATTTCTAATAGCAATAACCATTTCCAATTTTAGTCTCCCATTTCCTCCATTGACAGATGTTTGCTTTACTGAGAATTAAATCTGTTTGTTCTTTTTCCAGGCCTTTTGTCTGCAGTGACCAAACCTTATTGTGTAAGCAAGATTCCCAAGACTTAAGAACTTGTTTATTTTTTATTTTTTCAAGTCAACAGGCTAGTAAAGCTGAAAGCTAAGCATATATTTATAAGTAGATAGTCATAAATTGGGATCTTGTGCAAGACCCCTTTTGTGATTAATGTAATGATCCCACCAAACCTTTCCCACTGTCCTATAGTTTTATAAGTATGTCTCAACTTCAACTTCAAGTTCATTATATTTATATTGCAGAGTGCGTGGCATCAAGGATGGATTTGCCTGTCTTTATGTGAGAGTGTTAACAAGAGGGAGAAGGGAGATCAGATTCATGCTCCATTTTACTTTTAGATTCATCTAAAATGGTCTTAATTGGAGTCCATAGACAGAGTTGGAGAACATATATGCCTCCCTGACCAAGCAAAGAAGTGCAGCTTTGGCACTTCAATGGAGGTTTGAAATTGGCAAGCAGTGCTCACTTCTCAGAATCTGTCAAGAAAAAAAGGAGTTGAGTTGATCCCAATGGCTCAACTTTATGAAATCATATTATATGTACTATATTATATATTGTAGATATATCAGTTTTATGAGTTTCATGTGTTGCTGCTACTTCTTGAATACTAGTAGTACTATTTTCTTCAGTGCAATTGAATTCAATGATGTTGTTGATCAGGTGGGTGAAGAATTTCTGTCAGATGTTAAATTTAGCTTTGTTTGCTTTTCAAAGGACACAATCTGGTGTCTGGGTGGTCCTTACTCCTTACTCCTTACTTTTATCAGTTTATATGCTGCTTCATAATATGTATTGTAAATGCTTTAGTTTCAGAATTTTAGATTACCAACAATTCTGTACGGACTAGAGCTAGTTTGTTGTCCCCGGTCAGCTTTGCTCTTTCCTTAAGAAATGAAAACAAAAAACTTTCCATATAAACAATTATTCATACCAAGTTTCCTTATTGTCAATCTTTGTTTCACATTTCTGCAAATTAGGAACAGAAACTTGAGACTTCAAATCTGAAAACTGGTTAGAGTAGCAGCAGAATCCCTCAAACTCAAACCAGAAGAGAAAAAGGGTAACAGAGTTGGATGGTGGTAGTAATCATGTCATGATGATAATAATTTACTAATTTGATTCATTTTTTTAAAGGTTGTCTACTTTTTCTAGCTATATGCCCATCATGCCACTTGTCAGCTACACAAAGCAGCACATTTTGTCTCATTTGCTGTCACAATACTACTACAACTCAGGATCTCACTTATAAAAGATCTAGTATAGTTTCTGGCCTTCATTTGTGCTCCCAAGACAGAATCTGGAGACTGAGCTTTTGGCCTCAATTATGTGGGCACAAGATTAGTACAACTTACAAGCAATTGAGAATTAGCTTAATAATAATAATGAGATATCATTATTCATTATTATGCTGTTAGGTTCAAGGTCAAACCAACTTACCCATATCCCTTAACCTCCAAGTTAACATACATTGGAAGAAATGGTAAATTTAAGTTATGCAAGAAAATAGCAGACCAGATGGAAGAAATGGTAAATTATTCACATTCCTAATGTAACAAAAGAAATGGGAAAATAACACCATGTCAAAATCTATGTTCAGCTCTAGAAGTGGAACGTAGAAAGTAAGTTCAGATCCCATTATAGACACATGAGAGACTTCCTAAGGTTAATTTGGAAAATGGTAAGTATGAATTTTCTTATGCAGCTATGCTCATTAATTGTTTCTACTTTCTACTTAATTTCTAGGTAGTACTCAAGTAACTTAACCAAAATGACAAAGGCAAAAGAGGGAGAAGATATGTTCTGTACTTCTTTTTTCTCTGAAAATATGGTATTTTTCTTTCTTTAAACAATAACAATTTAGACATTGGTCATCACCATATGCATTAATATTTAATCTAATCACCTCAAATAGTAGTGTTTTTTTTTTTTTAAATAAAAAATACAAGTTGAAATGTGGGGGCACAAAAGCAAACAGTGAATGGATTGATTTCAGACCATGCATTCTCACCATGGTAAAAAAAAGGGCAAGGTTTGGGGTAAAAGAAGAGTTATGGAAAGAGCCAGGAGGGACCACAAATCCATGTTTATGTCCAAAGTACCGATAATTGATCCTTGAACGATGTAGATTAACAGGATCAAAGCAAGAAATAGTGAAATTAAGACCTCCATTACTCAATTCTTTCTTTTTGAGGGGATGGTTTAATATGAGTTAATATATTATAAGGAAAAGAAGAAGCCTTTGATTTATTTGTGATAATGAAATGGAGCTTTTTAGACTTCTATTGGCCTTTTCAATACTAATAAGGCACATAATATGTATCAACCCTACTCTCTCATACAAAAAAGGTATGTTCTTTTTGCTCTTTTGGCCTTCTCCTTTTATAGTGACTTTGCTTTCATTTGGTTAGAGGGATGAGTTTTACTCCAATGAGGCTGAAATGATGATGATAGTAATAACTCTACATGTGAGATTAATTATTGTCCACATAAGAATAAAGTAATGGTCGGAAAATATGTACATTTTAGGGTTCTAAAGTAAAACGGATACTACAGTTCCTTCAATACTAAATCGATCCCCTAAAAAAACACTTAATAAATGGTTTATTAGTCTTTTTGTCCCATAAACTAAAAAGCCAATGACATTTTGCCCCTTGAACTTCAAATCGAGACAATTTGCTCCTAAACTTTCAAAATTCAGGACGATTTGCCCCCTACATCAGGGGGTAAGTTGTCCTCAATTTAGAAAGTTCAGGTAGCAAGTTGCTGTGATTTGAAGTTAGGGAGCAAAATGTCCTTGGCATTATAATTCAGGGGGCAAAAAGGCTAATAAGCCCTGAATAAATTATCAAATAAGGGTATTTTGGTTTTATTTAAAAAGCAACAATCTGATAAAATTTGACACCATATATGCATGGTTAAGTCACCTAAACCTGATAAATCTGACTCTTTCAAGATACGAATGTTGATGATGTTATTCCAAATTAGAGTGTCTTATTGAATGGAGAGTAATATAATAGCAAAAATAGATTCTTACAACTTCTCAAACCTGTCCCTAAAAATAATGCAGCAGAAATGGGCCAATATTTTGCTCATATGGTCGTCTGGCACGTTACTTTATGGGCCAGCGATTGTCAGGGGAAGGTGTGCCATAATGCATGCAAAAACAGATAGCTCATTAACATTGATTCCAAAACAAATGCAACACTACATGAACAAGATTAATGATGAAAGGAAAGAAAAAGAAATCTCCTGAAATAGATGAGAAACATTATAAAGATTTTGTTGATTGTAATGAAAAAAAATGTATATGTTTTGTTCATGTCAAAATTTGCTGTGACTGTTTATGATATTTCTCAATCGAAGACACCCGAAGACGAAGATTATTAGAAGGTGTTTGGAGGTATTGTTCCAGGCAATATCTGATGATCAAGTCAGTATATGGTATTACAATAAAGAGATAAAGTAGGTAAGATGGAGAAATCAAACGTAAAATTCAAGTTCGGTCGAATTCGGGTCAAATTTTCTAACAATCAAAGTTTGAGGGTCAAATTGTTCTAAATAGAAGTTCATGGATCAAATTATCATCTATAAAATGGCTCGAGAAACAAATTGTACATTTAAGTGATAAACAAATTTGGGTTAAAATACTTGGAGGTCCTTATACTGCACAAAAATGTTCAATTTCGTCATTGTACTCAAAAAGCGATTAATTTAGTCCATATACTCACAAAATTGGGTCAATTTAGTCCCTGCACTCATAAGATTGGGTCAATTGAGTCCAATCGATAAAGGCACAATGAGGACTTAATTGACCCAATCTTGTGAGCACATGAACTAAATTGATCACCTTTTGAGTATATGGACGAAATTGAACACTTTGTGCAGTACATGGACCTCCCAAATAGAAAACCAACAAATTTGTGTTGAGGTCCAAAAGAGAGTCAAGTCAGTGCCTGCTAGGGTTTCAGGAATGAGTGTTGAATCTATCTGGTTTTAGCTGCCCTTATATATAGGCATCCGTACAAACCACGTGGCATGGTTGGGCGTTTGATGTCCATATAGAGCTAGGGTTTATGTTTTCGGGCTGTGTCCGAGGCTTTGGTTTAATGGACTTTCTAGCCTGATCGAAGGTAATTGTTGGATTATGTTTAACACACAGAAATTCCGGATACTCCTTAAAGAAAGATTTTTGTATTAATAACCTATATTAGATATATGATGCGCGTTTTGAAAAGAGTGTTTGATCAATCTCTATAGTCTATATGTTTAAAGCTCAAAAAATGTGGATGTAAAGAGAAGTTGACAATGGTAGCAAGCGTAGTGGTGGTGGATTGCCATAGAGCTCAAGTAAAACCCAAATGATTTGAAGCAAAGGGTTTTTGGGGACAGGTGGTAGTGAAGTTGGGGCCGACATGTTTTGCGGCATGAGTTGTTTTGTGTCAGAAGGGAATAATATCTCTATTCTTTGGCTAAATAATCAATTCAGGATATAAGGTTTGCCGCAAAATGCAATTTGGGATATAATGTTACAAAACAAGCAATTAAAGATATAACGTTACGAAAAGCGAGCAATTAAGGATATAGTCCGTTAGGGCTCCATTAAATGATGACATGGCATCCACGTGGAGTCTACGTAATTTCTGACAATACACGTGTCATCTACGTGGATACCACGTGGATGCCACGTCATCAATTAACGGAGCCCAAACTGACTATATCCTTAATTACTTGAAATCGAAAACGTCATATCCTTAATTGCTTGAAATAAAAAACGTTATATCCTTAATTGTTTGTTTTGTAACATTATATCCTTAATTGCTTGTGGCAGCAAACGTTATATCCTAAATTGATTATTTGACATATTCTTAATTAAAAGCAACCAGCATTTTCATAATTATCATAATAATAATAATAATCCTAATTTCATAACTTTATTTATTGATATGAATAAAATCAAAAATTTAAAGATTACGAACAAATCAAATAAACATCTCCATTACTGAATTCCTATTACTGAAATTCACTCACACAAACAATCATTTTAAACATATTTAATTAAATCTAATGTCTTTATTTTTTTTTATTTTTTACCATTTTACTATTTTAATTGCAAAACTTAGATATATTGGAACTTTTTAAATATATTTTTTAAATGACATTGTTTAAACTTTTATAGTTTTATTCTACTAAAAACTCTATTTTTTCTAATTAAATTAAATATTTTATAAATAATTTTTTTACCATTTTAATTTTAAAAAATTGGAGATCTTTTGGTAGGTCTGGAGCCAACCTAATTATAATATAAACTAATAAAAATATTATTATCGTTACTTTAAAGTTTAAAAGTTAAAATTAGTTACATAATCTTTAATTAAATATAACTTTTAAGAACTAATTAACTTAATTATTAATTATATTCAATATGGTATGCAACACACGTGGAGGTGAATATTATTATATCATTAAAAGAGAATAACTAAATATATTTTTAAAGTAAAATAAATATACATAATTATAAATAATATTCAAATTTAATATTTATGTAATAAATAAATTTACATAAGTAATTTATTATATTAATTTCGAACAATTATTAATGACCATTAACTATTACGATTATTGTGTTAAACCTAATTTTATCTCTATCACCATTATAGGGAAAAAAAGGTATATATTTTAAGAATACATTTTTCTATTAAACAATGCCTTATATATGATGCCAAAAAAAAAAAAGCAAGGCCTTATATACAATAAAAAGTTATTTAAATAAAATATTTTTTAAAAATTTTATTTTCTTCCGAATGTTTATGTTATAGATGATAAGCAAGCAATTTAGGATATAACGTTTTCTGCCGCAAGCAATTAAGGATATAATGTTATAAAACAAGCAATTAAGGATATAACGTTTTTGATTTCAAGCAATTAAGGATATGGCGTTTTCGATTTTAAGCAATTAAGGATATAATCAGTTAGGGCTCCGTTAATTGATGACGTGGCATCCACGTGGTATCCACATAGATAACACGTGTATTGTCAGAAATTACGTGGATGCCACGTGGATGCCATGTCATCAATTAACGGAGCCCTAACGGACTATATCCTTAATTGCTCACTTTTCGTAACATTATATCCTTAATTGCTTGTTTTGTAACGTTATATCCCAAATTGCATTTTGCGGCAAACCTTATATCCTGAATTGATTATTTAGCCCTATTCTCTAGCTCGAGCGCATCTTGCTAGAATTTCGTAACCCACTGTAGTGTTGCCTGCCAGCCAGTTTCAGTTTAAAAAGGTCAGACAAACAAAAGAGGTTGACAGACAAGAAACAAATACATAGCATTAGAATTAGAATTTTGCTTCAAGTGGGAATCTATTGTTTTGCCAACGTTTGCCCATGTTCAGCCAAGACATGAACTCCAAGCACCACCCGTATCCGTCAAGCCACCCACCTTGAAAATCGAATGATTCTAGTATATTATACTAATAATAATTTTCTAATAGTCATGATATTCCATCTAAATTCTAAATAATAAAATCAAGTTTAAAAAAAAATAAAAATGAAGAAACGAGCCCCAAAGAGAAAAAGACCGGAATCTTCAATAGCATGATGCCTGTAACGCAGTAAGCTTCAAGTCTTTTTAACTGTTGTACAACTTAAGACAAGACAATGAAACCATTTTTAAACCAATCTACCTCCAAAGAGAAAAATAGGGTAAAAAAAAGAAAAGAAAAGAAAAAAGAGGCAAAGAAGAGCGGGATGAAAAGGAAGACTCCCCCGGACAAAGCACAGATTTTGTTCTGGTGCTCAAGAGTCTCTGGCTAATAAGTTGTGTACATAGACTGCATACAACCACCCCAATCCTATAATTGCTACATACCAAGCTACAACATGTTCTGTTTGCTTAACATGTCACTTGTTTTCGTCTATTCACATGCCAATTTTGTGTCAAAGCTGCTCAGGCAGATGGCGAAAGCCTGAAATGCAGAGAGAGGATATCTGTAATCCATGGTAAACATGTCCTTCCCGACTTTCCCAAACTGGAGAATAATCTTATCATGGTCAGATTGGGCCGGCTGTGATGGTGTTGGGGCACCGGCTGCTGGCTGGTTTGCTGCGATCAGCTGAAAATTCTTGACAGATGCAACAGTCACCCGTCCACGAAAGTTCAGGCACCAACACTGTAACTGTTCATGCCATCGTGGTGGTTTGTTACGGAGAATTAATGGTCTCTCCTTTCCCTCTTCCTCATCATCACGGCTCCCAACAATGTCCGAGAATCTGGCACTGCTAAACTCAGATGAATTATCAATTGACTTTGAGAAAGAGATGCTCCTAAATGAGTCTTCAAGAGAGCGGGGCAGAAGCTCTGCCTGGCCTGGGACAATGCCACCTGGCTCGAGGGCTGAGGTGGGTATGGAGTGCATGGTGCAATGCATCCTACGAGGTCCCCTAGTTCCTAGCACATTCAGCTCATAAGAGACCTGAGCAATGTTGTAGCTACCAGTGGGAACCTTTGGAGAGACCTTTTTAGAATAGAACCTACGGCTTCGGCCAGGTGGTGAAAGCTGAGCATTGTTATATGGAGGTTGCGTGTCGTAAATAATGAATTTGGTGCCAAGAAAATTTGACCTGGACATGGAAAACTGCTTAGCATGGTTCTAGAAAACGTAAATTTACAGGAATAAGGAAACAAATCAAATAGGGATTCAGAATCGGATTGGCAGTGGGTGCCACATGATGTTTCAAACACTTACCTACGTATATTTATTTACAACATAGCAATCAATGTCTACAGAATCAAATTGAAGAATGCTACATTATTTCCTTCCACAAGGCCGTCAAGCATTTAACATGATATAGAACATATAATAATAATATAAGGAATCAGGGATGGTTTAACAAGCTATACATTCAAGTCTAATATTAACAATAGTAACATCTAAGAAGGAGCCACAAATAGAGGGCACAAAAGCAAAAAAGAAGGAAGCAGAAATCCTACCTAACTTTTCCAATGTAGGTGCTGCTAGATCTGGATATATTATCTGCATCCATGGAGATTACATACTCTGTGCAAGTAGTTCTACGAGTCCGTTTTGCAGAAAGAAGAAACTTCCCATTTTCAACAAGCAAAGCTGCAAAATACAGCAAAGGTTAAGGTTATATGTCCAAAATATGAACAAGAACTTGTATCCACATAGACATGAGGTTCCGAGTAGTATGTTAGAAGTAACACCATAAGAGAAATAATTCACCTCCCGGTAAGTAAAGTCATAAGATACAACACATGATTTATGATCCTGGGACACTATGGATCAGAAGTAAAAACTTAGCACCCTATACTTTAAATTTGAACGTGACAGCAGACAACTTTATATGTGTAACAAATCTCAGCTACAGATCATATAGCAATCAAGCAGAAAATTTAGTCAATCACAATCGCCATTCATACTTGGAATCAAACTTGTTGACTTGGCCATTTTCTAAAAGAAGTAACTGATGTGAAGCAAACAAGTATATTGTTCATTGGATAGAACAATAATGAATTAATCATCAGATTTTCAATAGGCTCTTGACTTCTAAACTAAATGACTCTAAATTTGATAGAAGTCCATCATGACCCTTAGAATCAGAAGTAGTCATTTATAAACTAGCTAGAGTAGAGGAAGAGGAGTCAACGCGATAATTGAAGCAAAGTAGATTTGCAAAGCCAGCTAGAGTAGAGGACACTAGTTTCTTGCACGTTGCATTTATCTCACAGGAGGACATTTCAAGATGGAGCAAGAAGAGAATGTTTGAAAGCCAGAACAATTAATTGAGCACTTGTGGGGTGCTATCAAGAGCCATATTAGCATCTACAGAAACAAATGAATTTGAGTTTGAAACCATCCTCCAACCTGTTCCACTACAGCAAGATCAACTCCTAAGATTTATGCCCCATTAAATAAATCAGTTTCTTATTCTAAAGATAAGCAGCAGTGTTCCACATTTCAAAAACGAAAGAATCACATACTTAATCACATTGAGCTCATACTTGTAACCAAAGGTATATAGGTGGTAAAAGTCAATTAGTTCCATCGCTCAGGGCAACCGAGTAGACAGATAAGACACTGGAGCAGGTAAGGTTATGACTAGATGGATGAATTTTAAAGATCAAATCACAAAGAGTAGCTTACCAGGACTAAGGCAAAGGAAAAGGTGATAAGTCAAATTAGATTTGTCCCTCTTGATGAAGCACTGCATGGTCCCATCCCTTGGCCCAGGCTGTAATCGTCAAACAAATGAAAACTGTCAGCCATATGTAATAGAAATTCAACGCTAGAAAAACATAATAAACACATTCAGTTTAGCTCTTATTATTCCACAAAGGTATATTGTTAGCAAGAAAAGATCATAACTGATTCTAGATCTTACTTGCTTCAGAGAAACTGGAAAGGTAATTTTTCCAGAGAACTCAGGACATCTAACAATTTCTTTGCACATTTCCCTCCATGCCCTGCAGACTGCAGCACAAGCAACAACATGCTTGCGAGCAGGCCATGTACTCTCACTCGCTTCCAATCTCTTGATCACATCACGCAAGAGCTCAGGTGGGAGGCTTGCCCAGCGGCTATTCTGGGTAACCAAGGGTTCATCATCCAACTCAAGCACTGAACTCTGAGACTTTCCCCTGTGATGACCAGGCAACCTCACCTCAAAACTACGCCTAGATAAGCTCCCGAAAGCATCCCTCACATCATTAACTATACTTCGGAACGACATTTACTCTCACCACTCCCAAAAGCTTCTGAAAAAAGAACTAACTAATCCTCCAAAATGGTTGCATAAATTGTAATTATGATTCGCTAAAATGGCGATTACAGATCACCCACACGTATGCACCAACTGCAAAATCAAAGCAAACACAGCTTAAAAAATTTAAAAAACTCGCAACTGACAATACTTAATAAGAAAGTAAGAAAAGAGGAAAAGATGAGATAGAGGGAAAAGCACAAAGCAAGAAAAGAAGATTCTCATAAAAGAAAAGGTTCTATCAAAATGGACCAAAAAAAGCAACTAAAATGCCAGACTTTTATCAGAAACCATCTTTTTTGGCGGGGTTTTAAAAGCCCTAAACTCACCCAAAACAAATATTAAACAGTAACTAAAAGAACACAATTAATTCTAATTCAAAATCTTAGCTTCCTCTTCTTCACCTATGGTCTTTCATTCAAACTAACCAAAAAAAAAACCCCGGAAAAAAAGTACAAAAAGTACCAAAATTCCATTTTCTTAATCCTCCGAACAGGCACCAAAATTCGTGAAAGCAGGTAAAGTACAATTTTCTTTTGAAGTGCCATAAAATACCAATTTCCTTTTAAAGTAATATATCTGCTATGTCCATAATTTCTGCTACTTCAATTATTGCTGCCATATAAAATAAATTTAGAAATATTTAAAGCTTTAACATTTGAAGGTTAAAATCTAACCTTCACGGCTTCACCAAAGTAACTGAAGCTGGGAATGATTCAACCTGAGCAATGGTCAACTATTTCATAATTTTCGTTTTCATCTTTGAACATTGAGTAACCAAAGATCAGAGCTTCTCTGATAAAATTTTCCAGAACAAAAGCTCAAATTCAATTATTTATCCTCTAAATTTCCAGAAAACCACGGAAAATTGTAAGAAAACAAAAAATTAACAGAAAATAAATGTAGCAGTTTCTTTTAGCACCGAACGGACCTCAAGAACTCATGAAATAAACATGGAAGAAAAAAGTTAAGAAAAATTTGTGCAAAAGACACTGAACGGACCTCGAGAACTCAATGGATGAAGAAAAAGGGAGGTGTTTTCTTTCCCTGTAGCCGGAAGGAAAATATTTGTTTTCTCGCGAAACAAACAGAGAGAGAAAAGGAAGGAAGAAGAATTTAGAGATCTTATTAGGAAAAGAAAATCAAAATCGCAAGCAGCTCACCGTCGTCTTTGTTGTTTCTTCTTCTTTCGTATTTTCTTTTCTGTGTCAAACGCTTTTACTGCACGCGCTTTCTCTCTTTGTCTGTAGAGCGAACTCCAAAGCCACGGACTCCAAATCCCTATTAAATCTAGCTCAATGAAATTCCCAATTATTTTAACAAAGTAAGAAATAAGAAATTTAATAAAAGCTTGTTCAAATCTTTTAAATAATCAATTTTACGTGTAATAATTTATCTCATTTTTTTAATTATTATTGTTAAAAAATACTAGTATATATTTTTTTCACTAAAAAATACTATTCCACTTGAGGTATTCTTTTTTTTTGTTTTGGCCGAACACTTGAGGAATTCTTATTTCTTAGTAAGAAGAATTATAATAATAATAATAATAATAATATAATAATAATAATAATAAGTTTAATTATTTGATACACCGGTGGTGTAAATTTTGGACTCCACAAGCGGGTTGTGGAGTTGACACATGTCCATTTTCTGAATTAATTAAGTTTTAAATGTTCCAATCTAGTCCCTAGGGACACATGTCACCCTTTAAGACCCGCTTGTGTAGTCTGCTAAACTCCACCGACGGTGTATCATATATAAACCCTAATAATAATAATAATAATAGTAAAATAACTAAAGTTGAATGCGAAAGTACCGTTTTGTCCTTGACAGTTGACTTTTCCGGTATTTTGTAACTGTCGTTTAGGCGTTTGCCCGACTAGCAGTATTAAACGGCGCGTTTGATAATAAAGGCAGAAAGGATCCGCATACCCCGCCCCGGCCCATTGCTTTTACCCTACTTGGCCACTTCTGCATCTGCCTGTAGTGAAACACGTTGCGCACGTTAGAAATAGTAGTGCATGATAATTTGTTCCTTCAGTGCTATTTTATTTTTTTTAATCTTTTATCTTTTTTGGCAACATTTTTAATCTTTTATCTATAGTATAAATTTTGAAAAAGAAAAATTTATGTTTGTATTTATTTTTTATGCAAAACCAGTACTAGTATTTTTTTAATCTATGTTACACGAAACATTATTCAACTTTAAATAAACAATACTCGACATAATTTATGCACAAGTAATTAATAAAGTTCGGATATTTTATGTATAATATTTAACCTTTGACTATCTGTGATCCATTGTTGGTAGATGCTTTATAAGTTTTAAGAATCTCAATTAAAAATTTTGATATACCATGTAAATTATAATACTATGTGAATTACTTTTTTTTAGAACGATACTATGAATTACTAATTGAGATATGTGATGTAAATAATACACCTATACTGATCATATAAGTTATTCGGGTTCAACTTGATCGATAAAAACTCAATTTGACTCGGTCAAATAATTCGAGTAGTCGAACGAGATAAATTCGAATATCATTATACTCAATTTGAATGCCTGTCGAGCTTAATCATGTATATGTACTTCTTATGCATTAATTTTTAGTATTATAATAATTATAATATTATAATTATAGATATTTTATTATTGAATTTAATTGAGTGGGCAGTTAAAGTGACTCAATATTTACTTCAAATTACACTTGAACTCTTAATAAAACTCGATCGAGTTTGAACCGAGTTTTGAGTCAAGATCGGACTTAAGTGCTCCATTATTTGGATCAAACTCAATCAATTACATTCCTAATGACAAAAATACCTATTGACTTACCAATAACAATATGATGTTTATATAATGCTTATGTTATATATATATGACCTAAAGAAATGTTAATTCAATACAAGATATATAATGAAAACCACTTCATAATTTCAAATGTAGAAAAGGAAGTTATTTTGTCTTTTCTGAGATTTATGTACGAATAAATTGCATAATCTTTTTCCAATATTTATTAGGTAGATAATTTATGAGGTTATAATTGCACAATGTCTCATAATATCAACTCATACATCAAATTAATCTTTTTAGGGCAAGGTATTCAGTTTAATTATTAATTTAATTGTACTATATATTATGTATAATTAGAATAGATTGACTACGGGGGAACTGGAATAGGCATCATGAAGAAGGGGGACACGAGAGGTGGGGCTCATGTGAGGAAAATTATGACAATGGGGCACGCTGTCATCATGCATTCATGGATTTGAGACCTCTACTCTAAATTTTCAACTGCCAATTTATCCTTGATTTTTTACTTTCAATGAAAGTGATAAAGTGATTTACTAGATAAGAGCCCACCCGCTTCACAATGCGAATATGTTGTTGTTATAGTTGATATGTAATAGTTTCCAATCAGTTTTTAATATATTATTGATGATTTATGAGTTTGTCATATGAGAAAGATGACCAATTGCTTTAGGTCATGTGTTTCGAAAGATTTGGATTTAAGTAAGGATCCGACAAAAAAACCGGTCTAAAGATTAGGCTCATTAATCTAAAAACAAATTGATAGGGGAAGCATTTTTTATACCTTGAACATTAAATTTAGTTTTCGAGTCCTTCATGAAAGTTGTAGATCATGGAACAACCTTTCAAGAGACACTTGAATCATCTCAATTAGACAACTGGAACAAAAGTTATATGATATTAAGTGAACCGTCTATTCCTGTTAACCGAAAAAACAAAATCTTCGGAAGCATTTTTGATATTTGGAACATTAAATTTAGTTTTCGAGTCCTTCATGAAAGTTGTAGATCATGGAACAATCTTTTAATAGACACTTAAATCACCTTAATCGGATAACCGGAGAGAAAATTATATGATGTTAAATAGACTGTTTAGCCAAACCACTTATAAATATGTTATATTAAATTGTTAGAAAGTCAAAAATACCCTTAGAAGTTTGTGAGAATAACGAAAAAATCAATATTAAAATGACAAAAAAACCATGCTAAATAGTAATCAAATTAATAAAATTAAATCTTTTGACTTGTACTAGTACTTTCTCTTCCTAAAATTAATGTTTTTTTATATTAAATTGTTAGAAAGTCAAAAAAAACCCTTAGAAGTTTGTGAGAATAACGAAAAAACCAATATTAAAATGACGAAAAAACCAAGTTAAATAGTAATCAAATTAATAAAATTAAATCTTTTGACTTGTACTTTAGTACTTTCACTTCCTAAAATTAATGTAATTTAAGAAGAAAATGGACTTAGCTTAATAAAATGTACATTATAATGGCATTGATCATAAAACAAAAGACAAAATTATCTAATTTGTAGTATATATATATATATTTCACAACAGAAGAATAAGGAGTTTTGGTTAGACATTCCTATGTACTAGCAATGCAGTAATATATAAATCTATTATAAAGCGCTAATTATTTAGCTTATTGCTACAAAATAAAGAAGAACAATAAGAACAAGAAATAAGAGAGAAAGCTTATAGAATTTCTTCACTACTTATAGGAGAGAATACAAAATTTGATGTGTGTGAAAAATAGCTCTGGGATTCCTTTTATATAATGGAGGAAATCCCCTTGTACATTATGTTAATCTTGTAATCTAAGTAAATCTAACTGATGATAATAATACTCCTGAAAAACTTCCAAATAATCTCTTTTTAATCTTTCTTGATTCTCTCTTAAACCCTAATGGGATTAAGTGGTATGAAGGTCCATTATTCCATAATACTTATATATAATTTTTATTATGTCTTTTTTTTTACTTTATTCTATCATCTTTTGTCAGAACACAATTAATGAGCAAATAGCAAAAGGCTCATTTTACTATAAACAAGTGTTGGTACTATTCAATGTGCTAATCATCTCAATATAAGGGTGAGAAAATATATTCAGTCTCCTCGAAACTCATTTATTGAGTGAGTTTTAACTTTTCACGCTTTATCTAAAAGGAGCTAATCTCAAATCAATATACCCTTAGTTTTCCTTGTATAATTGTTCTCTCAATGTGTTTGTCTTCTCATGTATGCTATATCATTAGGTTTTGTTTTGGAGCGCGATAAAAATTTGATTCAAGATGGGTTTAGATGATGGTTTGTGTAAAAAAGTATTGTATGATATACTACTTTTATACATGAATCAACATTCAATGTTTTATTATGCCCAAACACAATCTTAAAATTGTATATGTTAACTTTAATTTTTTCTTTTCACGTTTTCTTTGGATGTCATTTTAGCGAGCAAGTTTGGGAACTTGCATGTCCTTGGATTCCGATCTGCTTACAACAATGGGACACTCAGACTGATTTTTGGAACTATTTTGTAAGCAAGGCATCTTCGGTTGGACAACTGGAGAAGGTATTCTTCATTCTATGGTCGCTTTGGAACAATCGGAATAGATCTCTACATGATTTGACTTGTGCGACACCTACTGCTATCGTGAAGTTAGTTGCATCCTTCGTAGCTCAGAGTATCCTTTGTAATAATGACACATATGATATTGCACGGAGACAACCTAGGCAAGTGAATTGGTTACCACCACCCCCAGGCATACTGAAAATTAACTCAGACGCCTCTTTTTGTGCTACTAGGGAAGAGGCGGGTTTGGGGGTAATTATTCGTGATAGTAGCGGAGACATCGTGTGGTTTTGGGTTCGAGGCAGTTGAGCTTTGTTTCGGATCCTTTATATGTTGAGGTCCATGCGATACTTTTGGGTTTGAATTGGCTCTAGAGTATGGTGTGGAGGCTTGTATGTTTGAGAGTGACTCCCTCTTTGCGGTTAATGAAATCAATAAGCATGGCTTGTCTTTTTGGGAAGGGGGTGTATTGATAGATGAGATTAGTGATTTAGCTTCCTTATTTGACAAATGTACTTTTCATTATGTTAATAGGGAGGCCAATGTTTTGGCACATAGGATAGCTAAGTTAGGGCTTGATGATGTGTGGTGTAGGAGTGTTCCTCCTGGTGTTATGTAATCCCGATTTTATTCTCCAATATTAATGAAATTTCATATTGATAAAAAAAGTAAAACCTCTATAAATTAATAATATTGGGACCATGAAAAATATTAATTTAGAGAATTCTTAATTAATCAATAAATTAATAAAATATTAATTTAAATTTTAAAGAGTATTTTTTTGATTCCTAATATAAATTCGATTGTATAAATATAACTAATTTACATGCATATGTATTCATCGTTTTGAATATTCAAACTATTGACTAATTAAATGAGATTTAATATTATAGTCACTTATATTTATGTTCATTGTACTAGAACTAAAGTTATATTCAACGTATAATGATGAAGGGAACTACTAACGTATAATCCAATTAGATTTATAATTCATGAAAAAACAAACAACAATAGATTCTTATATATTTGACTAAATTGTCTTCGTTATATATAAAGGTTTTTTTTTAAAAAAATTATTATCTGTTATTAAATTAGGAAGAACAAGAACGAAGGAGTAAAGAATTGAAATATGAAAGACAAGAGAATATAGAGAAAGGGAGAAATTGTATATCTTTCATTGTCAAAAGAAATGACCTATTTATAGACACATAGATACATTGCTATAAATGCAAGAAGATGAACCATTCCATAACATATATTGGAAGATGAACCATTCCATAACATATTGGGAGATGAACCATCTAAACCCATTAATCACATTTATGGATATTCATATATATTCATAACACTCCCCTTGGATGTCCATTGTTGGAGAGTATGCCTCATTAAAATCTTACTATAAAAAACCCTGTGGGACAAAATTCTAGTGAAGGAAAAAGAGTACATATGATCTCCCAATACGCATTCATATGTTGTCTTATTAAAAACCTTACCAGGAAAACCCAATGGGAAAAACCATGGTTAAGTGAAAAAGAGTACAGCGTATTACGACCATTGTCTTCTGGACAAATATTGCATGTGCCCATACTGCCTCATTAAAAACCTTAAGTCGGAAAACCCAGTTGGACAAAACCTAACAGAAGGGAAAAAGAGTACAAAGCAATTAATTTCATGTAAATGTCTTTAGGATAATTCCATCTAGATGTGCTATTGTTGCCTCATTAAAAACATTAAGTCGGAAAACTTAAGGGAATAAAACCGAATAGAAGGGAAAAAGAGAGCAACACACTTTAAACTTATAATCGCTCCCCCTGAATTAAAACAAACAACCACTTCCAAGGTATCGAAACATATTCACTTCTGGGGAATTCAATCTTGCATTTCACTAGGTTGCCACATATACCAAAGCCATAAAGTAATTTCTCAAATGTTGTTGTTGGCAACAATTTGGTAAATAAAATTTCTTGGAGTTCATAAGTATAAAATTTTGGCAAGAAGTGTTTGGTCTTATCACCCTTAAAATATTCTATACCTAACTTGTGCAATACAAGCAAATTATCCTCATAAATTATAATGGGAGAATTTATAACCGGCTGGTTTCAATCCACAAGTCCTTTAGACATGTGCTATAACAAATTTTTAACCAAAAACACTCTCTTCTGGCCTCATAGAGGGAGATAATCTCAGAGTGGTTGGAAGATATAGCTACTAGCCTTTGCTTAGTAGAACGCCAAGCAATGGTTGTATCGTTATAGCAAAACAGGTAACCGGTTTGAGAGCGAGATTTATGCAGATCAGATTGATACTGCACATTAGCATACCCTACTAAACCAAAGTTTGTAGTTTTCTTAGAATTAAAATAACCCCAAAACTATGGTACATCGGAGATAACATAAAATATACTTAACAATATTTCCGAGTTGGCTCATAACTAAAATATGCCAACAGATTTACCACGAATGCGATATTAGGTCTCATGCATTTTACCAAATACATAATCTCCCTAATAGCATTGAGGTATGGTACTTCAGGACCAAACATAGCCTCATCGTTTTGTTTAGGACGAAATAGGTGCATTTGGGGATCAACAGATCTTACAACCATATGGGTGCTCAAAGTATATCATTTGCTTTGTCCTCAAGCTCTAGACCTGTTGCGCCAAAAATCTTTTGCTAGAGTTTTCGCGGAGAATTCTTTATGACAGCGTAAGGGCGTGCCAGTCAATTTGCTGAAATTGACAAAGAGGTTGTAAAAACTGGATCTGGTGCGCGGAGCAGCAGATTAAAAGATCAGAACGATTATGGGGGCTGGATCAAAGTCACACCGGAGCATCTAAATCATTGGATCCACACGAACTGCTTCTCATAACTGAGCCTTTCTCTTTTTGGATCAAATCTGAGAGATCTGCTTTGATTGCAATTGAAATTGAAAAGAAAATAACAAATTGATCTGTTATTTCTGAATGAAGAACACGTGTACAGTGTTTGTATGTCCGAAGACAAGATTGAAACAAGAGAAAAACACTAAAAAAGTGTTTGTTTGTCCTGAGACAAGATCTAAACAAGGAGAATTTGATGAACGAGTGAAGAACTCGTGATGAACAAGAGTGAATATGGCGCAGGGCCAGAAAAAAATAAGCACGGAGCTTGGTTTTTGCGCGGAGCAAGTTTGTAGCTGCAGGAGCTGGTTTTTGATTTCTCGGGAGAAATGTCTGAGATGCGGAATCTGCTGAAACCTGAGAATGGCCTCCCTTTATATAGGGGACGGTCTGGGCTTGAGCATTTAATGGGCTTGCCTTGCTGAGAAAGGCAAAATCTTCTCCTATGCAGATGATAGCTTTAGGAAAGTGCAGTGAAGCTTCCTTCTTCTTCTGATTGCATCCAACTGCTTGGGAGAGGATTGATATGCATAAGGGCGCCACTTTGCTAGGATAGGAGACGAAAATCTACCTCCTGGGTAGTTGATGACAATTCTTCCTTCTGCCTATCACAGTGCAGTAGGCTTTTGTTGCTTCTTTTGTGCTGAATTTAGCTAATTTGACTAAGTAGTGGCCAATTAACATCATGAATTGGACTCTAATCATCAAGGCCACGAAATTACTCTTACTTGGCCATATTTAGCTCTTTAAATCATGAAAATAATAATTAACTAAGAAAAATGGCTTAAACCGGGGTGAGAAAGCCATATGTCCTTAATTGAAAAGAATGCAAAAGTTGCAAACGATCTCGGATTTAACCAAAATTTCACCAGTAGGCTTAGAATATC
>AWUE01013862.1:0-19745 GCA_001974825.2 Corchorus olitorius | reverse complement strand
TTGCACTCCATGCTCATCCTCTCCATGATTTCCATAGCTCTCTTGATGTCCTTGATAAGCCCTTAGCGCATCATCCCCTCTCCCTTGAAAAGGATTTGTCCTCAAATCTGCATCATTATCAAACAAGGACAAATCTGAAACATTAAAAGTAGCACTTACATTGCCATATTCACTAGGAAGATCTAGCTTGTATGCATTGTTGTTGATCCTCTCCAAGACTTGCAATGGACCATCTCCACGAGGTAAGAGCTTAGACTTCCTCTTTTCAGGGAACCTTTCCTTCCTTAGATGCAACCAAACCCAATCTCCAGGTTCAAAGATGACCTCTTTGCGCCCCTTGTTAGCATCCTTCATGTAGTGTTGTGTTTTCTTCTCAATTTGAGCTCTAACCTTTGCATGAAGATCCCTAACATATTCGGCCTTGCTTTGCCCATCCATGTCAACTTGCACACTCAAAGGTAAACTCAACAAATCCAATGGGGTTAAAGGATTAAAGCCATACACACATTCAAAAGGTGAAAATCCAGTTGTACTATGTATGCTTCTATTGTATGCAAATTCAACATGAGGCAAACAATCCTCTTAAGTTCTTAAGTTCTTTTTAATCAATGCTCTAAGTAAGGTTGACAAAGTCCTATTAACTACTTCAGTTTGACCATCAGTTTGAGGATGACAAGTAGTTGAAAATAACAACTTAGTACCTAACTTAGCCCACAAAGTTCTCCAAAAGTGACTTAAAAACTTAGCATCTCTATCACTCACAATCGACCTAGGCATTCCATGTAGTCTAACAATCTCCTTAAAGAACAAATTAGCTACATTAATGGCATCATCAGTTTGAGTGCATACAATGAAGTGTGCCATCTTAGAAAACCTATCAACAACCACAAAGATAGAATCCTTACATCTCCTAGAACGAGGTAATCCTAACACAAAATCCATGCTAATATGAGTCCATGGTTCATGAGGAATAGGCAAAGGAGTATACAAACCATGAGATTTAGATAGCTTGCAAACAAGTAATGCAACTAGAAACATGCTTCCCTACATCATATCGCATCTTAGGCCAAAAGAAGTGTTCATGCAATATTTCATATGTTCTATCAACACCAAAGTGACCCATTAAACCTCCCTCATGCGATTCCCTCACTAGCACAAAACGCAGAGAACAAGTAGGTACACACAATCTAGATTCTTTAAACAAAAATCCATCATGCTTATAATACTTTCCAAAACCATAATTCTCACATGCTTTAAACACATCACTAAAGTAAGTATCACTAGCATATAATTTCTTAATGAACTCAAATCCAAGAAATTTAGAATCAAGCATGGAAAGTAAAACATACCTCCTTGATAAAGCATCGGCTACAACATTCTCCTTACCTTTCTTGTAGCGCACCACATATGGAAAGGATTCAATGAACTCAATGAACTTGTATCGCACACCATATGGATTGAGTTCAATTTCTCTAATGGATGACAATCCACTAGGAATTTCCTCACAAAAGTAAGCTACAAACTTCCCTCCTTATATCAAAACAAGTCCAATTCCTACAAAATCACTCAAAAAAGACATAATATTGCTTGGAATATCTCCAGCCAAGTTGTTAGTACCCATTAGTGTATTTCAAAACAAAGGTAAGATCAAAACAGAATTCTCATGCAAAGCACTCTTAATCTCACTCTTAGTAGCTAACATACACTCTTTAATAACTTTCTTAGAACTAGCTTTCTTATCAACCAAAACAGAATTATTTTCAATGCTATGATCAACCAAAACAGATTTGTTTTCATCACAATTAGCATCCAAAACAGAATTTGTTTCATCACAAACAACACCTAAAACAGATTTAGTGTCATCACAAACAACACTTAAATTAGGTTTAGTATCATCACTAACAACATCTAAAACACTCTTTGCAACTAGGGCTGTTTTATCATCAAAACAATCAACAATTTTAGGTTCGGACTTACTCTTTTCTTTAGCCCTAAATTCATCATCCAATTTAGCAAAATCATCTCTCACTTTAATTTGATCTTTTAAACTTCTTGAAGTGATAAAGGAATTAGAGTAAAAGGCCGCTTACCATGCATAAAAGAGTACTTGTTTGTATCACCATCATGCTTCACCTTGTTGTCAAATTGCCAAGGTCTCCCAAGCAACACATGACAAGCTCGCATTGGTAGCACATCACACAAGACATCCTCTTTGTACCTGCCCAAAGAAAGAGTAACCAAAACTTGTTTTTTAACCCTAATTTCTTCTCTATCATTGATCCAACTTAAGCTATAGGGTTTAGGATGTTTAGAAGTAGGTAGTTGTAACTCTTTCACCAAATAATCACTAACGATGTTTTTACAACTATCTCCATCTATAATCACACTACTAGGCTTTCCATTCGCATACATCCTAGTATGGAACAAATTCTCCCTTAGAACATCCCCTTTTACACAGGCACTCAAAGTTCTCCTATCAACCAAGCTAAGTGGAGCTTGTTGATTTTGAGCTTTAGCCATAGTTTCCATTCGTGCATCCATAGCATCTAATCTTTGCATAAGTGCTTGCATCATGGTATTCAAGTCATTGTTTTGATTTTGATCTCCCATTGTACCTACACACAAAGAAAAGTTAGTAATAAAAATTCCTCACTAGTGTGTGTGTGTTTTACCTTTGTTGTGCTCTCGTGTTTGCACTCAACCTATGGATTGGCGATCCACTACTCTCTTAATGATCTCACAAGATTATGCCTTTTTTCTAGCTTTAATAGGCCTAATAAGAGCAAATTGTTAGAGCCTCCTCCTTTCTTCTCGTGACCTACTTGAGGAACAAACAATTAAGAGCAATAACCTGAGTGAATCAAAATAAGAGTGTTCTTTAAACAATCCAAACAGCCTTTTGTCTCCCAAACTTGCTGCACAAAACACAATTAACAACACAAATCAATCAATTCAATCAATTAGAAACCATATTACCACTTAGATCCAATTTTAAACCACTTGTATCCAATAGGGCTTCAATTCCAAATTCTGCAAAACAAACTTCAACTCACAGCAAAAGCAACCCAAGAATCTCAAACAAACAATCAATTAGGGTTAGATGCAAACAATTGACTCAATTGCTCAAACAAACCCTAATCCCCAAATTCCCAAATCAAGAACCTTAGTTCCTGGAAAAAATCGATTTTGACACAGATTTTTTGATTTTTTTCAATATTTTTCCCAGAAAGATCACACTAAAAGAAGTCAAGATCTCAAATTTCAAAGCTTTCCGAGCTCAAACGAAGCCATAATAAATTTCACAATATTCTGGTCGAATTTTTTTTTTTTGATATTTTTCGATTAAAATACAAGGTATGAGGACTCTAAATCTGAATTTTCAAGTCGATTGGAGTTAAGATGAAACCACAATGAATTTTTGAATTTTCGGAATTTTTAGATCTAGAAAATTTGAAAAACTTTAATGGATGAGATGGATGAAAAACTTGATGATAGATGAATAGAAGGATAGATTTACCGATTGAAGATGACAACCTATGCTCTGATTACCAATTGATACGAATCTAGTTGTTTTAGATTCAAATCTAGCCTTGAAAATCTATCAAACTCGACTTGAACTCCTTCAACTCCTAGATGAGTAGATCGATGACCTTCACAAGGTGATTCCTCCTCTTTCGTCGGCCTTAAGTCTTCAATTAGACCTGCAATTGTCAACTCAAGAACACAAGATTCACAAACAATCAAGTTATCAAAACTTAATTATTTGCTAGGACTCTACAAGATTGAAGAACCCTAAGTTTTGCTCAAACTAGAACAAAGAAGCTAAGATAATCAATTTGGGTGAAAACCTCAATTTATTAATTAACTCAACTTGTGTTTACAAGAGATATTGGACCCCTTATATAGTAGTAGGGGGGGCACAATACCTAAATCCTAAGCCCTATGGGTAAAGGAAGGAGCAAGGAAGGATCCTACACCTTATCATACTAGGAAATTGAAATAACAAAATAAACTTAAAAATAAGGTTTTTCCGCAACAAGTCCTGGGCAAGAGTTGTCCAAGTCCTGGACAGGATTTGTTCTGAATTTTCTTCCGTCTTTCAACAGACCAAGTCCTGGGCAGGAGTTGTTCTGATTTTTCTTCCGTCTTTCAACAGACCAGGTCCTGAGCAGGAGTTGTCAAGTCCTGGGCAGGACTTGTCCTGTTTTTAGGCTATAATGACAAGCAAATTAATGAGTTTTTCTTTGTTCAAATCATCTTCAAATGTCTTCAATTGAACTTCAATGGTCTTCAAGTCTTCAAGATGAGTTCGAACAAGACCCATTAATGCATCCTTGAATTTCTTTGCTCTTGCTCTTGTCATTGGACCTATTGGCATCTTCAATGGATCAAATGATCTTTGGCAACTCCAATAAGCTTGAATCATCTTTGTGTGCAACTCTAGCATCTTCAAGCTTCTCCATGCTTCCTTGCACTCCATGCTCATCCTCTCCATGATCTCCATAGCCCTCTTGATGTCCTTGATAAGCTCTTAGCGCATCGAACTACTACATGTAGAGTGGAGAGTGCACACTCTATGATAAAGCAATGGCTTCACTCATCCACTGGTGCTCTCGATACAGTATGGTCGCGTGTCTATACGGCAATAGAATGTCAACTTGTTGAGATCAGGTTCCTTCCTTTAAAGTTTAGTTTTTGTTATTGGTGCAATTGTATGTAGATATTTTTATTTTAACTATGTTATGTTTCATTATTAGGCGCACACTTGAAGATTCTAGATTTAAAGCAGGAGCCCTGTACTCTTCCTTTCCATTCAACTACCTGACTTGTAGAGTTTCCCACTATTGTTTGAAATTGCTTGAGGCTGAGCTACAATGGATGAGAGAATTAGCCAATGAAGTGGCTTAGAGATGCGAGTGTGTGTTGAGGACAACGCATGACATTCCTTGTGATTGTGAGCTGAAGGCTGCCATGGAATCCCAAACCCCGATTAGTCTCGATCGCATTAACATGTTTTGGAGAACACTTACTATCAGTGATGGGGTTGAGCAATCTGATTTTGTTAGAGGTTATGACTTTGACGGTGGTGATGATATGCCGGAGTATTCACGGTATTTTCAGTCACTTGTTGATCAAGTCTATGCAAGCGATCCTGCTGTTGTGCGCAACGCATCTCTTCTCCTACACAGCCATCTTCACCCGGATGAAGCCAACTACCTTGAACCGGAGGTGAACACGAAAGTTAGAGGTCGACCGACGGGCAGTAGATCAACTAGACGTGATCCAAGTTCGTGGGAGTACAGCGAGAGGGGTCGTGGTCGGTCCAGCGGCCATAGTTCGTCCACTGGTCGTGGCCGTAGCTCTTCGTCATCCGTCCATAATGCCTCTGGAAATGGTACGAATAAACTTATTGTTATATATTTTAAGGGTTTTTTTTTACTAAATCTTTAACTAACAAAATTTTTTTGTCATAGATCCATTGGGGATGACATAAGTAGATTTTGGGCCTATAGCAGGATCCCAGATATAATTGCCCCGTACGTTCAACGATACCTCGATTGGCCAATGACGGCAACTGTGGATTCCGTGTTGTTGCCTCCTACTTTTTCAACAGTCAGGAGGACTGGCCGATTGTAAGACAATGCATTGCAAACGAGCTTTTCACCTACCGAAATATGTACTCGCGTATGTACGTTGACGGCATTGACCATGCACTCAGATGTATTCGGTGGGAGGGC
This sequence comes from Corchorus olitorius, assembly GCA_001974825.2. Taxonomy (NCBI): domain Eukaryota; kingdom Viridiplantae; phylum Streptophyta; class Magnoliopsida; order Malvales; family Malvaceae; genus Corchorus; species Corchorus olitorius. Next base: position 14,007 of record AWUE01013862.1, on the reverse strand, counting down.
GGCAGTTGTGGGGAGAACCACTGGATGGTCGTTTGGGAGGATTTGTGGCCCATTGCAACATTTTTTTAATGTTGCTGTTTTATTTTTTTCCTACGGCCAAAATGACTCTTTATTTCCATGTGCCACTGTTTTGCCTTTGCGTGCACCCTCCACTGCAACAGGGCCTACTCGGGAGATCGAGATTTGCCACTTAGGGGCATAATACAAGCACTTCATTCGTCTAGATTTAGCCCCCATTTGTCCTGTACCGCCTGTACTCAGTTATTGGACGGAACTCCATGATCCTTCTGTTGACGGTTGGGATGATAGGTATCGTATTAGGAGACAAGAATGGGAGAATAAAAAAATGTATTAGGTTAGTAAGCCATCTTGTACATGTTAGAATTGTCAAATGTTAGAATCGAAAAATGTAAATTGACATGTTAGAACACTACTAAATGTTATATATTGTACAATATAGTATATAAATTTCTGGCCAAGTAAGTAGAAATCTAAATACAAATCAATCCAACATCATTATTCTAGAAATGACTGTCAATTTATGGATGTAACGAATAAATGGGGTAACATTATTGTACATTTGTCAATGGTGCACTAGAGTTAAATCGAAAAAAAAAAACACCTCAGAAAGGAGGAAATTGATTTTGATCTGCCCTTTATTGATGATTCATTTTATAGTATTGGGATAAACGGTTATAGTTTTTGTGACGGTGATAAAAGGTATTATTTCTGGCCGTTTAGATTCAGACAAATCCAAAATAGGTCTAAATCTAAACCCAGAAATAGCATCTATTATCACCGCCAAAAAAAGTATAACTGTTTATTCCAATACTATAAACGAATCATCAATAAGAGCAGATCAAATCCAACTTCCTCCTTTCGGAGGTCCTTTTTTCTTCGATTTAACTCTAATGCATCCATTGACAAATGTACAATAATTATACCCCAATATACAAATACATAAAAATCCATAAACAAGTATAATGTTATATATAAATCCATAAACAAGTAAGAAGAAATGGAAAATCAAATCAATCGGTCAAATGCCAATCATCCATCACCTGCGCTAAAGCGCTCTCATGTTGCGCCGCCAACTCTTCATCGTAAGACTAAAGGTCACTGATCGTCTCCCTCTGCATTTGGATTAGGCGCGTGACCCACTACAAAGAAACAAAGAAAACATAATAAGTAAAAGAAATATAATAAGTAAAAGTAATCATTTATTTGCATAATCCATAAAAAAAGTTTTAATCAACTTACATATTGACTGTTGGAGCAACTCGGCACCGCAGAAGATGGCTCACCGTCACTCAACAGACGAGGATGCGAATGCGCAACATACCAGTGGAGGTAGTCCGGCTCACATGCTGCAGGATCCGCTGAAGCATCTTGGTACTCGGCCACGTTAAGCATATTCTACAGCGGGAAGCCATTCCACTGAACCTTTGCAAACCCCTTAGGCCACTCGACCTTGTACAGCTTCGATGACCAGGGCCGTACTGCCGTAGGCGGACTGAATATAGGGGGAGGGATGACCTGCATATAGCCGAGCTGTCGTACCACCCGAGATGGGATGTACGACTCAGTCACATCCCGATACTGTATCAAGCCGGTATACACTCGGTAGACCCATAGCTGGACTCCTCTCATACGGCAACCAGGTCACCTGCATATATATAGAAAAACGAACACATAGATTACTAAATAAATTTACCTTATATAGTGACTTATATAATTATTATAAATCAAATGTATATAATTACCTCGGATGCAATCATGCTGTCAAGACGACGACGTAATGTCGTCAACCGGTCCGACGATCTGTCCTAGGGTCGGACAGTCCAACTGGCGGCTCGGGGCAATCTAGGATCAAGGCGACCACGTGGGGGGCGAAAGCATGGGAAGTACTCGTATATCCATGTCTGCAGTAGGGTCATGCAACCAGCAATACCCTGACAATCTCCTCTACTCGCCACCCCTAGCTGACGATATAGATAGGCTAATGTAGCAGCTCCCCATGAATAACTGGGGATAGTCTCCAACCCGTCCTTCACCTCGTGCAGGCATGAAGGTCTAATTCGATTCCCACTCTTGTCGACAAACAAGGTGGAACCTAACATAATCCAACCCCAACCTATCGCCTGGGTCTCAGCCACCCGATTACCCCTGCACAAGTCGAACACCGACTCAGTCAAAACTCACCCACGATCCCAGTGCAGACTATTTAAAACCGGTTCATCAACGGCCAACTGCTCCATACTGGCGAACTGCATCTCATCATACCCCGGATCCTCCGTAATCAAGTGTCCCCCCACTGGCACACCGAGGATATGATGAACATCATGCAGCATGATGGTCATCTCACCGAAAGGCATGTGAAATGAGTTCGTATCGGGCTGCCACCGCTTGACGAACACAGAGAGAAGTGGACGATCAATCGATCTGAACAGGGTGAAAGGGAGGTGTCCCAACCCAGTACGGTCAATCATCGTCCGCGCCTCCCCTGGCATCACCCTGTACCAGTGTCTCAACTTCTGCCAAACAGTTGATCTGTTCTGGCACTTCAACACTCCTCTCATATCGCCCGCAGACATACGCGACGGAACGTGCCTAAGAAAACTGGGAATCACGTCATCGTATGTAGGGCCACCAGGCACTGCCTCCCTAACCACCCAGCTATCATCAGTGGTGCGGGATCGTCTGGATCGTTTGCTACTCCCTGAAATTAATCAATTAATTAAATTAAATTAATTTATAAAATCAAATAATAACTCAAATTAATTTATTAAATTAATTCATAAATTAATTAAACCCTAAAACTAACTAATCTAATACAATCAAATTAATAACTCAAATTGTAAAAAAAAAACTTAGTACCTGATGTCGATGCAGCACTAGCAAAGCGGCCTCCTGTACCCCTCCTAAGAGGGAGATCAATATATGGGTGGGACTCAGACTGCGAATCAGAAGACGTCAACCCCCCAGCCCCATCAAAATCAGCCGGCTGATCACGCTCTAACTCATCAATACGAATTCGCTCCCTCAAAGCGGCGTAGTCCCTACGAATCTCAGCCTCTCTCTCCCTCTCTCTCTGAATCTGAGCAGCAGCAGCAGCAGCAGCAGCCTCTAACTCCCTCTGCTGCCTCTGACTCTCCACCCTGTAAATACAAAATATTAACAACTATAATTAATCAACAACAATTAATCGTAAATAAACTAATTAATTTTAAAGTAAGTCAAACTAATAACCTAATTAAGACTAATAAATTTTAATTAAATTTCAAAATTCAAAATTTTTATTAATTAACAGTCATAAATTAACTAATTAAAACTAATAAATTAAGTAATTCATTAATTTTAAAATTAGTTCTAATTAAAATTAAAAATTTCAAAATTTTAATTAATTAAATATTTAATAATTTTTTTGTCACAAAAAATATTTAATATTTTTTTTAAAAAAAAAAAATTTGGCCATGCCGCCCTACCTGGGCGGCATCGCCGTGGCATGCCGCCCATGGCCATGCCGCCCCACCAAGGCGGCACCATGGCGGCACAACCCTTTTTCACTAGTTCTAACCTGGATTCAACCTAGATCTAGATCTAAAACTTGTAAATCTTACCATTGTAATCTTGAAGGACGGCCTCGACATGATTTTCTTGAGGATTTGTTGAAGAAATTGAAGGTTGAAGAAGTTTGAAGAAGTTGTTAGAAAATGAAGGTAAGTTTGAGAGTTTTAAGAAATATGAACAAATGGCAAAAGTGTATAAAGGGGGACAGTGTTTAGCAATTCAGTTTTAAATTTCTATTTTGCAATATTTAAAATATCTTGGAGTGAAATAAGTAGTGATACTGATGGTGCTTTGTTGGAGCTATATATAATAGTATTCTATTGTATGATATATACTAGATTTTTTTACCCGTGCTTCGCTGCGGGTTTTAAAAAGTTGACAAATGATTTGTGTTAATAGATAGTAAGCAAGAGAATTTGTATTTGAAATGTTTAACGTCATTTATTTAGATTTTTTTTTTAGAAGTTTTATCTTGAAATAGTATGATCTATAGATTTCATATATATTTCATATAATAACATAGTATAATTGAACAACTATGATTAAACATAGTTTAAACATCTAAATACTTGCAAAATAAAAGGAATAAGTTTAATAGATAATCTATTTAAATCTTTTCAGTAGCATTTTTTAGTGTGATTATTCCTAAATCAAATGGACTATAATTTAAATCAACAACCCAAAAATAAAGTCAAAATTAAGGCCACAATTCCTAAATCAAATAGACTATAATTTAAATCAACAATAAGTAGAGATAGAACAAAACCATAATACACAACAAAACCAAGCAATAATTAAGTGTGCTAAGACTAATTAAGCATGCCAAAAACTAAACCAACCTAAAACACAACAATAATTTAGTTAAAAAAATGATTTGATTTAGTTAAAAAAATGAAATGAATGACAATATAATGATCCTAAAAATTGTTACATAATTACAAAAATAGCAAGGCGGGACCCAAAGTGACCATTTGATAAATAATCCAAATAAAAAAATTGTTTGTTGATGAGACTAAACATAAACATTTCCTCTTAAGCCTTTCATGAAACTCGTTGATCAAATTCAGCATCGGGTCCTTCATGAAAGTCGTAGATTATATATGCAATAACCTTTCAGCTGAACTTGAATAACTTCAATCGAATATGTGGATCGAAAGTTATATGATATTAATCAAAACCACCAAATTTCAGAAGCATTTTTTAGAGTTGAAACATAAAAATTGGATTGTGAGTCCTTAATGAAAGTTGTAGTCTTGTAGATCATGAAAATACCTTTTAATAGACATTTGAATCACCTTAAACGGACAAATATAACAAAAAATAAAAAATAAAGCTGAAGCGTTTAATCGATTAAGATAGAATTAATAAAGGACTAAGTAGTATGAAATAGAATAGTATGAGGGTCAATTGATAAATAATCCAAGTAAAAAATGTTTGTTGATGGGGAGATGAAACATAAAATTTCCTCTTGAGCCCTTCATGAAACTCGTCAATCAAATTCAACTTTCGGGTCCTACATGAAAGTTGAAGACCATGCAATAACCTTTTAACCGACACTTCAATAACTTCAATAGGATATGTGGATCGAAAATTATATGAAATTAAATAGACCGGCAATCAAAACCACTAAATTTCGGAAGCATTTTTTAGAGCTGAAACATAAAAATTAGCTTTTGAGTCCTTCATGAAAGTAGTAGATCATGAAATTACTTTTTAATGGACACTTGAATCACCTTAATCGAAAAAATAGAAAAAAATTAAAACAATTAAAATCGAAGCGTTAAATTGATTAAAACAGAATAAGTAAAGGATTAAATAACATAAAGGAGAAATTAAGTATGGGGATCATTTGATAAATAACCTAAAAAAATTGGTTGTTGGTGAAGATTGGGACCCACTAAGGTTAACTTTCTTCCAAAGTTCCGAAAATACCCTTGGTTGTCAACCTAAATAATTAAAAAACCAACCATGAAATTAGCCAAAATCATGCTAAACCCTAAGAGAGAGAGTAAAACCCCATACGTATAAGCTAAACCCTAACATGACCCCAAAAACATGCTAAACCCTAGGTGAGATAAAAAAAATTATTGAAAACCATTGCCAATTAACATGGAACACCATATTTACCCTTGCAATCACATGAAATTACACCCAAACCAACCTAAAAAGACCAAAAAACTATGCAAATAGTAACCCAAATGAATGTGATGAGAGTCTTTGTTGCCCTTTGGGTAATTCAAACTTCAACTATTATTATTTGTTTATATATGATTCCTTTTACTAATGGAGATACTGCAGACAACAAGTCTTCCATCAATCATACCCCTCCAGAAGGATTGGCGACTTGTCTTAATTTAAAAATAGAATAACTAACCCTATTTCTGAACCATTTTCGAAAAAAAAAATATTATAACTAGTTGATAATGGAATAAAAAAATTAGGGCTGAGCAAATGGGTAGTAGTAAGCCTCAGCTGGTTTCCGGGAGATTTTTCAACATGGAAAGAGCCCCATTCCCATGCGTGGTGGTGGTGTCCTCGCCAGTCACTCAATTAGTGATATACTACTAGTTTTGTTGATTGATTGATATAAAATAAAATTCAGTGGCAACCTAAAACTCTTTAATAATCAGTAACCTATTGTTGTTCTCTACTTTAGGCCATTTGTCTAACATAAAACTATGTACTACTAATAATATATATACTTATTTTGTTGATGCAGGGCACCTTTATGTGTAATTTAAGATTTACGATCATTACTATTCCTAAAGCGAAATATTAAAATGGAATCCACCAATGATTTGAACACAAATAAGTAGTTTCGGATCACATCAAGGCAGATACAGGAACTATAGTAGATAATAGAAATAACAAAAAAGGAATAAATAATAAACCTAGTAAATTTTGCATTTTCAGCAAAGTTAAAGCTATTACAATGATGCCAAACATTCCTCAACATGTTTGGATGTCCTTAAATTAGGGAAAAAATTGACTGATTTTGTAGGGTGAGATAATTGTGTCTTTAGATCAATTTCTTTCTCCAAAATAGAAAAGTATCAACAACACAAGGGATGAGTAAAACATGCCCAATATATATATAATAATAACTTGAGAAGAAAAGAAGGGGAAAGGAGAAATAAAATGGAAATGCAAATGCTCCACTAAAAAAGCCACGAGGCAACATGTACCCAAATGCATTACTATTACCAATAATTGAATTGTTGTTATATATAATATATACTATAATAATTATAATTAAATAAATATATATATATATATATTAATGTATAGGCAACACTCAACAGGCGTCATCTTCACCACCATCATTCCAATTCCATCGTCCCCCCAAAAGCATTACACTCGCACGCAGCAAAGCCATTTATTATTCTGTGTTCCCAAACAAACAAAAAGAAAGGTTAACATTGGGACATATAAAAGGCTAAATATTATTATTCAAATAAATAAGAGCCCAATATTTATGAAAATGTTCAATTTAGGGCCTCCCATCAATGTTAGGCCCTGATATGAGCTCTTAATTAATTAAGCTTATGAAATTGACAGCAGACCCTTAATTAAGTCAATTTTGCAAACATTAGACAATGATAAGAAGGATAGGCCCCTAAATGTGCAATTAGGCAAAAGGGAGGGGAAATAATAATAATAATAATAATACCTTAGGAGGAGGAGGAGGGGAAGAATGGGCTCCAATATTATTCTTTTCATTGGAGGGTGGAGGGTTTATGATGTTGCCAGCTGGGGTGGCGGCTCTGGTTTTCTTCTCATGCCTCGCCTTGTTGAATATCACCGTGAATCCTTCCGCCGTCGCTGGGTTGTTTACGTCCCACTCTCCAAATTTTGGCAATGGTCTCCCTCTCTCCTGCCAATCACGTTCATTTTCCATTCAATTTAAACACATTAAATTACAAAAAAAAAAAAAAAATGATGAGCTTATTTTTGAGGATGCACACAAGTAATAATAACATTATATTAGAATGATGTAAAACAAGAAATTGAACTACTAATTCCAATCCTTGTCAAAAAAAAAAAAACTACTAATTCCAATGTCTTCATCAACCAAAATGAGGAATTTTATCTCGCAAATAATTGCATATATGCCCCATGCAGAAGCCAATTATATTATATTATATTATGGGAATATGAAATAAACAGAAAATATGGAGATGAATGAAAAAAGGAAAAGTAAAATTACCGCCATGGGTAGAAAATGTTGCAATACAGAAAAGGGATGCAATGGATGGAGATGGAGATGGAGAGGGAGAGAAATGAGAACCAAAACGTAATTATTAAAGATAATAAGAGGCAAAGCAAAGGCAGAGAATATTGAGTTAATTTTGTTTCTTCATGATTAGTACCTAATCCTAATGTTACATATTTAATACACAAAAATTAGATATACACGTTTTTAACGCTCTAAATTATCTCTGGCCATCTTCTCATTTGGGCTATTTCCACCACCTTCTTCTCTTATTTAAGCCAACTTTCTAACTTCTTATACAATTTTTCAACCTAATTAATTAACGAAAATTACAACCATCTAAATAATATTGACAAAAACACCACAATTTTGCCCACCACAATTTTTTAAAACAACTTCTTGTCTTGTTGATACTAGAATTTATATTTTTCTCCCAAACAATTCAAACTGATTAATACGTTACGTAGTAGTTTTTAGTATTTGAGAGATGGCATAGAATCCAGAATTTAAACATTGATCATTGGAAGTAAGAGTCGGTTGATTAGGTTGACACCAATCTAAAATTTTAGCATGAACGTCGCGTAGACCTAAATTCAATTTGAAACTTAGTGATCATAAATAAATACCAAGCATGTCAGGAAATGTGATAAATAAGAGTGGTTTTCCCATCTTTTATTTACCCAGAAAAACTTAAAAAGAAAGCTTATTCATCAACAAACTCCAACCATGACAAAACTCAATTGTGCTTCCACGATAGTTAAAAACAAAACAACTGAAGCACTCAATATTGTATTTTATTTCATCGTCAAGACAGTATCTTCCTGCCTACAGTGTTTAGAAAATTACAACCAAAACATTAAGCGAATCCAATTGTCACCACATAAATCCAAGTGCTCACCATCGTCATCCTGCATAAATTATTAAAGAAATTATTAATATTTACAACATAAGCAATAAGTCGATCAGAATCGGTTTTGCTTCACAGTACTACATGAAAATCAGTACAACAAGTACAAGAGCAATATATAACTGCACTTCTTATCAGATCACAACATGGTAAGATTATTTTCAACATAATTAAAAGTTTTAGCGTGCAAAAATATGTAATTATTATACAGTAAAATGACAAAATTCCCATCATGTCCGAGTTTTCATATTTTAGGCATACACATTGGAATTCACAAACAAGAGACAAGATGAAATTCGTGTCCTCAACTAGCAATTTCACGCACAAGCTTCAAATCCAATAAAGTTCTTCACCACCCTTCACTCCAGAATCCGCACCGCCCAAACCCCTCCCCTTTCCAACTCACCTCCACTACCCAAGTTGAAAATACGCGCCTAATAGGCAATTAGCAGGCTCACAGGGTCAAATATAATTCTAAACACTACAAATGAGTCAAGCCTACCAACCTCACATTACAATCTGCATTTTAACTACAAAAACACATTGCAATCTGCATTTCAACCCAGTCTATAGTTACATGATAGGTATAACATAGGACATAAGCCAGAAATCTCCCATCACCTAAAGCCCACACAAACAAATGCACCAATGAAACAATTCCAATTACAAAGTAATCCTCACTAAAACTTCATTGCAGTTGCAGATCAAAACCAGTCATGTTCTAGTAAAGACACAACTACAAAAGCACAATCTGTCCCTTATTTCAGTGCTTGCATCCATAATAAAGGCGTTTCCCTTAAAGGATATTGGCATCAGCACCAAGACAATGGCATTGAATAAGCATTAACAAACCCTCAATTTTTCTCAATGTCAAAAATCAACCAACTAATCAATAGAAAAGAAAACCGTTACCAACATATACGCATTCATTGAAAGAACCCATACACATACAGAGACAACAAAAGTCAATTAAATCCACATTCAATCAAATGAACAAACATTACTCATAAAAGCAAAACATCATTGAAAGAACCCATAAATCCAAAACCAAATTTACCCACATTTCGATATGGAAATATGAACTACATATCCATTGACACAAAAACAAAAGGCCCATCAATCATCTAAGAGAACAGCTTTATAAAACAAAAGGAAAACCCCAAAAACAATAAAGATATACCAAGAAGGGATCAATGACCACCATGCTCCTTGGCGTGCTGCTGGTGCTCAAGATGGCGGCGCTCCTCAGGAAGAGCGACGAGGTAAGAAAAGATCATCCCACCGAAGCAGACATGGTAAAGAGGGTCGATGGAGTTAGTCTGAATGTACTTGGCATGGTAATTGTCCAACCCCCTCTGTATGGTACTCTTCACGAAATTCATCGATAGCATTGGCTTCACGTAGCTTGGGACTTCCTTCACTTTCAGCCCCTTTAACTCACTGTAAACTTTCCTCATCGACATTTTTTTTTACAAACCCTGCTTTATAATTAAAGAAAAAGGATGATTAAAACCAGAAGAACATATAATACATCAAACTCTTCAAACTATTTGGATAATATGTTCATGAATAAGTAGAACCAAAAAGTTCTGAGGCAACTGTGCTCCTCAGCAACCCCACAATACACTTCCTACTACATATAGCCCCAAAAGCATTATTTTAGATTCATACCTCTAACCCACCACACCTAACTGCAATTGTTTCAGCTGTCACAAGAGCCGCTTTTGACATACAGTAGGACAAGCATAACAAATGTCGAATTAGATGAAAATGATGAAGGTTTACATATATTGCACAGAAGTCACATTAGTTAAGTTTGACTACCATACCTGATACTTCTCTTTATGATCATAAATGATCCCTTGTCTTGTAACTTAATAAGTTTGTACTTGAACTTAAACTGCCAGAACAATAATTAACCTAACAGCCATTATCTAGAAATCCCATCTTAGAACCTATAATAGTCCTCAAATTTTCTCAATCAAATCTTACTGCATCACAAAACCTGTTCAAATCCCAAAAGCTACATAGTTAGCCCTACAATTACTAACCCTCAAAACTTTAAAACAGGTATTGTAATTTTAAAACTAAAACTACTCTTGAACTTTTATTATTGTAATATATTACTAACCCTCAATCTAAGAGAGATTGAGACATCAATTGGGCAAAATCTGCACAAGTTGACTTTGAAGTCTTAGATTGAGAATCAGAGAGAGTGATTTAGACTCTAGGTAATAAAAATAGATCAAGTAAAAAAAATAGAAGCGACTACAATTTGGAAAGTTCAAAGATTCACAAAAAAGAAGAGAAAACATTAATTTACAGCTCTGCTTTATTCAAAGCATAAACATTCAATTTTACCCAATATGATTTTCTTTCCTATTCACAAGCTTCGCATGCTACAAACAGAAGAAAATGAAAACCAATTTTTCTTCTCAAGTACAATAATAATTTCAAACAAGCAATGATAATCATGAATCAAATCCTTAACCCTAAGTACCAAAATTCAAATTGAAAATTTTTTTTTTTTAAAAAAAAAGGAAATTTCAATTACCTCTGCAGTAATCTTTTCTTCAGGGACAAGAGGACGAAAAAAGAAAGGGAAATGTGGAGGACTACTGCTGGCTGGACGAGAAGAAAGGTTCAACTTTTTGAAGCTCTTGCTGCTGCTGGAAAAGGGCAAAAATTCGATTGCAAAGGGATCGATTGCATTGAAGGGGAGGGTAGTTTTGACATCTTATAAAATGATAAGGGTAAAATTGACTTTACAAAATTATTGGAAATAGTTAAAGTTCAAGTTCAAGTTGAACGTGCATTGTTTTCGAACACATGGGAGTTGGGACAGATGGGAATATAACTGTGTTCAACTTCAGATGGAAATAAAAATTAAAAATATGGTGAGACAACTTCTTTTACTATTGTTTTCCATCTTTCATTTTCTACATTTTTAATGCATTGTTTTCGTTTTCACAAAGAAAAGAAGTAGGGAACATATAGCCTTAATTTTCTTTTCGGATGAAAAGAATTTCCCATCTTCAAAAATTGAGTTGAGATGATTTTTCAAACCCTTTGTCCCTCAGCTTCAACCATGAGAACAAGTGAGAAGCACATGATATAGATATATAGCCTTAATTTTCTGAAAAACGCAAAATGCCACAATCTGAAAAGAGCTGCATTGTAATTTTTTAGTACCTTCAAGTTCAAACGCCCATGAACCTTTATACTATATAAAATAAAATTTTCTTTCTCGGTTCGGTTCATTTGGTTCCATGCATTTCACCATCCATTACAAACTAGAAAGGGCAAAAGGTAAATAAACCAAAAATATAGAAGGAAAGGAAAAATGAAACCAGTAGGCTGCAGGCTCATAATTACACCCATTCACCGAATACAATGCTTGTTTAAAATTTTTGTAATGCAAAAGAGAGATGCCTTACATGAGCTCTGGGTCAAACTACTAAAAAGGAGAATCAAAATTAATGAGATATTGTTCCTCTTATAAAGCTATATAAATAAATTCTACCATTATCTATCTGTACATAACAGCAACTATCAGCTGAGGCCAATAAAAGGAAAGTTAAGCAATAAATAACAAATCTGCGCTGTACAAAATCGTGTCGATTTCTCGACTTATCACACACTCATCATGTCTCAACATTAGCCTTGTTTCCGGCGAGGATGAGGGAGATTTCAAGCCCACGGCTAAATGCTTGGTTGAAGAGAAGGCGAGACTGGAAAGTCGAAATGAATGGGAACCATGATAACACTGCTACAGGTGCAAATATGATAAATCCCATTCCAGCATCATACAATCTGGCAATTTCCCGTACTGAATCCCACAAGCCCAGACTCCGAACCACTTTCTTCCATGTTATAGCCAGCTATTTTAACACAAAACAAATGGATGCAACAAGAATGTTAGAAAACAGACTAATAAAATCAGCGTCCTACTTTACTCTGGATTAAAGCTCGCAGTCATATTAAAACACGTTCGTGCATCTAGGATACTACCACTTAGAATACAACTAACACCCATGCAGTCTATAGACTAGGCAAGACCATGGCCTTCACAGTCCATATCAAAAGCAGAATCATTATTTTCTTATTTGTCCAATAAATAAATAAATAAATGATACCTAAGCCTATTAGTGTCTCTAACCATCCAAGGTGTCTTCACATATGTGCCTTTGTCAAGACTAATTGTTTTCACTATTCAATCAAAAAAAAAAATAGTATCCAATGCAGAAGATAGATTTTAAGTTATAACTTACACATAGTATGCACCATCCAGTAGGAATGAAAGCAAGGATGCTTGCAAATAGGTCCGGAATTGATAGATTAGTAAAGGCAACAACGAGGCATAGGGCAACAACAAGTCCTATAGATATAACCCCTTGCATAAATCGCATTATCAGTTGGAAATCGGTAGACTTCTTAGGGCTGTAGGTAAATATCTGCAAAGTGAGAGAATCACTCATAAAGACGACTTAACCAAAAGGACAGTACATTCAAGAAATTTATTTTTTCAGAAGGGCAAGTTTGGAGTTGGGAAATGTGGTGTCTTCATATGATAACCAATACTAACCTTGAATAACATGACAAATCCAACCAATACGACCCAGGAAAATCCATAAATCTGGCAGCAAAAGCAACCATCAAGATCAAGAGTAATAACAACTTCAAGCCCAAAAATATATATCTAATTCCTATTAAGACCATTAGTAATAATAAAATAAAGTAACAGCACAATTTCAATAACCAAGAGCACTGGCACATGAAAATATTTTGGATTTCATGCATCCATATCCATTACATGCATGAACATGTACGTTGCAAACACACTATTCATTAACATATGAGACTTTTCTCACTAGATCCAATTTTCTATGTACAGTCACTAAACACTTAATACAAGTCCAACAGCATTGATGAATTACATGCATCATTCACCGAATCTTATACCTACAGAATAATGTAATCTGCAAACAGCCAACCTATGCTTTCTCTGTGTTGATACACAAGATATACCAAAACTACCAAAACCATTTTAGGCATCATTTGGTAGATGCTTTTACTTGCTTTTTATTTTCAGAGAAACTATATGCTGAGAGGAGAAAGCTGAATAAAAGATGAGGAGAATAAAGAACATGGACAAATAGACGCTACTTCTCCCATACCTGGCAAGCGGAACTCAACTTACATTCTCCCCACTTTATAGTATAGGAACTAAACTTACATTCTCTCCACATTTGTCTCACTAATTCATCCAACATTTGCAAAACTCAAATACATATTCATACTTTCTCCCCACATTTAA